>BQNB010054875.1:12581-39358 GCA_026074375.1 Tanacetum coccineum | reverse complement strand
ATCCTGTAACTAATCGAGTCAGAATTAACTTATTTTCATCATTTTTAACAATGGTAAAGCCACCTTTTTTTGGTACGCAATGTACGGGGCTTACCCAAGGACTATCCAAGATCGGGTAAATTAATCCGGCGTCAAGAAGTTTTTCAACCTCCTTTTTGACGACATCGTGGATCTTTGGATTCACCCGTCTTTGGTGTTGAACCGCCGGTTTGTAGTCCTCTTCCATAAGAATCTTGTGAGTACAAAATTCTGGGTTAATACCCTTGATGTCGGAGAGTTTCCAAGCGAGGAAATGTTTTATTCAAAATAAACATTTTGAATTTCAAATTTTCGTACCTAAAACGGCTAGAAATGGTCCAGTAAACACCTCCCCTAGATAGGACAAAAAAGAGGAGCGTCTGAAAGGGGCGGCCCCATTAATTATAAGGGGGTCGGCACCCTATTTAAGGGGGCCGGCCATAGACTCCGCTCCTCCTTCTTGTCCTATAAATACTGGACTATTCCCCAACATTTTTCTCACCTTTTGCACTCATTCTTTCTGCTCAAAACAGCCCACTTATCCTCTCTAAAATCCTTTGATCATTTAATCATAAAGCTTTGTTTCCAAGTGATCCAAGCTATATTCCTCAAGTGCAAGAGAAGAATACTTCCATCATCAAGTGAAGAAGTATTACACCTTAGTGTGCATAGCAATCTTGTTGCATTCATATCACATATTTGTAAATCAATTGTATATCTTGTAGTTGTGTGTAGTAGCTAGATCTTGGTGATCTTTGTAAGTATAGTTAGATCGTTGTGATCTTACCAAGTAGTGTTAGGTAGTTGTGATATAAGTAGTGTGGTGAAGTGAAGTCGTGAAGTTGTGAAGAAGTCGTGAAGTTTTAAAGAAGTCGTGAAGTTGTGAAGAAGTCGTGAAGTTTTAAAGAAGTCGTGAAGTTGTGAAGAAGTTGTGAAGTTGTGAAGAAGTCGTGAAGTTGTGAAGTCGTGAACAAGTCGTGAAGTTGTGTTGTGATAGATTGGTTCTAGCTAAGATTAGAACTCGACATTTAGCTTAGTGTCGTAAATTGATATAAGCAACGTTGTGTACGGTTTTCTCCGCCATAAGGGAGTTTGTTGACATAGTGAAGAAAACTCTTGAGTTTGGTGCTCGGGGAGTAGAGTAGGGCGAAGAGGTGCTTCGTTACCGAACCACTATAAATCCTCGCGTTGTGGTTTGATTGTTCTTACTCTTATCTCTTGTCTTACTTTATCATTTCATATATTTACATTGTTCATATTGTGCAAGCATTGAATTCACAAAAAGGTCGAATCTAAGTTTTACAAACATACATAAAACTTAAATTTAAAAAGCGATAAACTATTCAACCCCCCCTTCTAGTTTTCCACAAAATTGGTTACCGGTTTTGAACCATTTAGATACTTAGCTAGCTAGAATACTTTAAAAGTATATATATGAAAGTATAGAATACCTATCCAAAGAGCATATATCAGTCAATAGAGATGCCAATAGCATATAATTTGACAGTTGCAATAAGTGAAAATCAAAAAATAACTTTAAACCAAAAAGGATAGTCGTAACATGAATGCTGATATATTTTAACAACAAAGTAAATGTGTTCAAAATAATTTATGTCATAAAAAAATGATTACTTGTTCCATCATTGGCGATATCAACACCATCAAAACTAAGAATAATATCAGATGGTTTTAAAACTTTATGCTCAGGGCAGTAGGGTCAATTCTTCTAATATGAACACCTTTTTGATTATCTTTCATCGCCAAACAAAAATCACAGACCACAACACCCTTTTTTTAGAAATATGTAGACGTATAATAATATATGTCCGGGAATGTTATTCGAGCCTACGGGGACGCACGCGTTAATACGTAAAACAATTATGGTAAATGTATTAAATGTAATATATTTAGTGATAAAGCTTAAACGAGCATTAAATATTTATATGTATTTAATGGGAAGTATTATTTTAATAGTTAAGTAATGGACTAATATGCAATTATGGCGAAAAGAAAAGTGTGGGAATTGATTTCTTTTGTCTTAGTCAATTAGTTTTCTAATCTCTAAGAAGAGGTGGAATTGCCTAACTTGCAAGCCAAGTTTAGGTGGCTATAAAAAGAGGCTTAGGGTGATTAGTTGATGCGGGTCTCGTAAGACTTCTACACAAGAAGTTTTACAACTCCCTAGGCAGTGCACCTAATCGTTGTAGTGTAGTATAGGCAAGACTCGGGGTTGTTTATCGTTCACTCGAGGAATAAGTTGAGAAGGCTTGATCACGGTCTAATAGAATTCTAAGGGTTAAGAGAAGATTATTTTTGTATTTTTTATATTTTATGGAAAGCAAGTAAATCATATAATTAAAGAGGTGGTTTGTTTTAGCTATTAAACTAAATATATTCTACGCTGCTAGTGATAACGATAAGATAAAAGATTGTGTTTATTTAATCATGTATTACACCCTAGATTGCTTCTCTTAGTGTTGTTGCCTTTTCACACTTGTGATGATCTATGTAACTATTTCCTAAAGCATGAACGAATTACACGAACCCGCCATCTACTTAGTATGCCACTAGAGCAACGCACATGCAAGGTAGTATGAAGACAATTACACAGCCCCTAGGAGTACACTAAGTGCATGTGAAATATATTAAGAGTAGATCAACCATATTAGGGGCAAGCTAGTATAAAGACTATTACCCGATGGTATCCTTTCTACACAATCACGTTTCCATAGACATATCAATAGCGATGCAGACAAAAGCTGGTTTTCTAAGACCTAATGTGCACATCCATCACAAGAAGCAACACCACTAAGATCTACATTCTAGGTTTCATACAATCATAAATAAACACAATAGGAGGTTTAGCCAAGCATGTTAAAGATAAAGCAAGAACAATAAATCAAACAACACATAGACATATTGAATGATTAAGTAAACCTTACTTGATTAAAACATGAATTAGAAGAGGTACAATAGGATTTTAGGCCCTAAAATCGTCTCTTATAGCTGCTAAACGAACTAGGGTTCGTACCCTCTTTTTATTCTAAAGTTACACACTCACAACCCTAAATTTAGGTTTATATATATAGGAAAAACGTTGTGACGGCATCGCGTTTTAATCGTGACGCCGTCATGAATAAAATATTCTAGATATTGGGCTGGGTCGTGAACTTGTGACGCCATCTTGAGATATGGTGACGCCGTCTTGATCTTCGTGGTGATGGCGTCACGTTATATTTGTGACGCCGTCTCCAGCCACTGTAGAGACATTCTTGATAGATGTTGGTGTAGGTTTGTAGTCTTGTCCGTTTCTTCTCCAAATGAGTCCAAGTCACGTGTAATTCTTCCAAATGCCTTCCAAATAAGAAATACCTGAAAAGGAACGATTAAGTACCTATTTTGGGCATAAATGCACGATTTAAAGGGTTAAACGATCCTGAAAAAGTGTATAAAATGACACCTCATCAAATACCCCTACACTTGGGATTTGCTTATCCTCAAGCAAATGGGCTTTTCTACCTAGACAAATAGGATTTGCTTGGTGGAGGAGCCGAGTAGCAGCACGCTCATCACCTCCATTACCACCTGCTGAGATTTCACCACCTATTCATCAGATTTTACCTGCACCGCCTAGATTACCCCGCTGACCAGTTGTTCTTGTTTTGCTAGGGTAGCCGATTCTTGTTTGTCAACCTTACCATACCTAGCCTAACAGGGTGCTTAAGATGATGAGTGCCAGGAAGAAAGTTAGACCATTACCTACTCACCGACTTGCATTTAGATATTCAGTGGATTACTCTTCATCGAATCACTTCACCTCAGATGACTAATCCTGAGATTTTCCGTCAGATTCTTCGTCAAAGACTTCATCAGATTATCATTCAGATGTTTCATCTAATTTTGCTTTGAGACATTCTCCATCAGGTTATGCCATATCAGATTCTCCTAGTGGTTCATCATCTGTTATTTTTGCGGGGCCATCTCGCAAGAGATGTAGGTCCCCTACTACATCAGTATCCGTAGCCTCACCCGTGCATGGAGCTTTATCTCCCGTACGCGCTGACCTATTGCCGCCTCGTAAGAGGATTAGGGATTCCGATTCCATGCCTGATTTTTAGTTTAGTTTAGAAGAGGTTTATGTGTCGTATGTACCTAGAGAGATTGGGTTAGGAGTTGATGTTGAGGATAGTTATGAGCCTTACACTGAGCCCGATATTGATCCTGATGTCCAGTCAAACATCGATGCTTGTATTGTGTTTGCTAATGATATTGCAGCTAGAGGGACGGATGTTTGAGTTGAGATAGGGACTACGGCAGAGGAGGAGGACGAGTCTAGTGCGAGAGGCACGATTGAGATTAGGGTTGATCGAGTAACTCATCCTGTTGTTTGGATGACATTGCTAAGCCTGTTAGAGAGGATTTTCCTGAGTTGGTTAGTGCTGATGGATCTTTAGAGGTTATGCAAAGGGGTTTAGACGTGGTCATACAAGAGCTATATGATCACATGATGGAGATCCCGGTTCATAAAGTCAGAGTTATCGAGAGTATTCAGAGAGACCAAGGACATAAGATTATAGCGACTAGCCAACAGAGCGCTGCTATGTTAGAGAGGATTGGTACGTTGGAGCGGGATAATAGGAGACTCAAAGGCATGTTAGGTGTTGAGAGGCAGAGAGTTGACCGTCTTTGGCGTAGTATGTCGTATGTTTAGAGGAATTTAAGGCAGATCCGCCGATTTTGTTTTTATGATCGTGGGAGACTCGAGAGACTTAAGACTTACGCTAGGAGGCATTTGGGCTATCGTCTATAGACTATTCCATCATTGTTTGTATATTGACCAGTAGTTCGATAGTAGTAGTAGTGTTAGGGATTTGTAGATCCTACCTTATAAATTCGTGATGTAATCGACTATATTCGATGTTATGAAATCTATTTTCTTATTATCTATGTTATGATGTTAGTTACCTAACGCCGTTTTCTCCTATCTTTTATGTAATATGATATCATTTTCTTGATCGTGGCCTTGCCATGCATTTATGTTAATCTCAGATTTTCGTATTAAAATATTAGATTGTTCCACCCAATGTTTAAGGTAATTTTATCTTACCTAAGATCTCATCGTGATTATTATTTTTGGTGATGTAGAACTATGCCGACTGCTACACGTTATGGAATGACCCAAGATGCGATCAATGAGCTAATTGCCAAGTGCATGGAAGAAGCTCTAAAAGCGTATGATGCTGCCAGGAACCTCAGAACCAAAACGGAAATGGAGGATGACTAACAAGACAACAATGTCGAGGCCAATGTTAATAATGGAAACGGTAATGGTAATGGGAATGGAAACCCCAATGTGAACAACGGAGGTGTTGTAACCGTTACTCGAGAGTGTACCTACCAAGACTTTGTGAAGTGTCAGCCGTTGAACTTCAAAGGAACTAAAGGAGTTGTTGGTTTAACCCGTTTGTTTGAGAAAATGGAGACGGTGTTCCATATCAGTAATTGCCCGCCAAGGTATCAAGTGAAGTATGCATCATGCACCTTGTTGGACGGTGCATTGACTTGGTGAAATTCTCATAAAAGGGCACTTAGAGTGGATGCTGCTTATGCCATGACGTAGAAGGCACTCATGAAGCTAATGACTAAGGTGTATTGCCCTAGGAATGAAATTCAGAAAATGGAGACGAAATTATAGAATTTGACTGTGAAGGGTAATGATCTGACTGCTTACAACCAGGGGTTCCAAGAGTTGATATTGTTGTGCACTAAGATAGTCTCGGGAGAGGAGGATCAGGTTGAGAAGTACATTGGAGGTCTTTTGGATAACATTCAAGGTAATGTGATTGCTGCTGAACCCACTAGACTCCAGGATGCAATCCGTATTGCTAACAACTTGATGGACCAGAAGTTGAAGGGTTACGCTATCAAGAATGCTGAGAATAAGAGAAGGTTCGACAATAACCCAAGAGACAACCGTGGACAACAACAACCCCCTAAGAGGCAAAATGTTAATGGTCAGAATGTTGCAAGAGCTTATACGGTCAAGAATAATGTTGAAAGGAGAGGGTATGTTGGAGCCTTGCCTTACTTCAACAAGTGCAGAATGCACCATGAAGGGTTGTGTACGGTGAAGTGTGGTAACTGCAAGAGGGTTGGTCACATGACTAGAGATTGTAAAGCCGCAGTTGCTGCTACCACTCAGAGGGCCCTAATTAGAAATTAGACGGGAAATACTTGCTATGAGTGTGGAAGACAAGGGCATTATAGAAATAAGTATCCCAAGTTAAGAAACTAGAACCGTAGAAATAAGACATGGAATAAGACTAGGAACAATGAAGCTAAGGCAAGAGCTTATGTAATTGGAGGATGAGGGGCTAACCCCGATTCCAACATCATCACAGGTACGTTCCTTCTCAATAATCGTTATGCTTATATGTTATTTGATTGGGGTGCCAATAGGAGTTTTGTGTCGACTACCTTCAGTGCCTTGCTTGATGTCATCCCATCCACTTTAGACGTTAGTTATGTTATAGAATTAGCTGATGGAAGAATTTTAGAAACTAATGCAATACTTGGAGGTTGCACGTTTGGATTATATAACAACCTGAAATTTTCATCAAAACAAATTCAACCTATTTTATTATGATCACATTTGTACGGAGAAATTTTTCGCTTTATTACATTCTATTATATAACATTGTTTGCATAGAAAACTAAACAAGTTCACACAACCTACTTATGCCATCTATATCTATAAACATCCTAATATGTCAAGTCTATATCTTAACATCATTATTACCAAGTAATTATCCATTTAACGTACCATTTACAACGTTATATCAAAACAGGCTTTAAACATTAAACGTTTACCTCTAAACCCTAACTATATGTAATGTATACATATCAATGTACAAATATTCAAAGCACATGTACAAGTTATATAGCATCTCATTTGAATACACATTCCCTCCAAAATAAAGTAAAAGTCTTATAAAGCACAATGTACAAGTCATTAAGCATAACATTCAAAATAGCCGTTTTACCATCGTTTTCATTCTAGTTTCTTTACCACCACTTTTGTACAAGCTACTACACTCAATATACAACATGTAAACCCTAATTACTCTACTCCTAAGCTCTCATACATATTTTAAAAACCTTAAAACCTAAAACGAAACCCTAAACCCTAATTTGACTTTAAACCTAAAATTAAGCCCTAAAACTTAAAACCAAGCCCTAACCACTAATCCTAAACACTAAACTATAATCCTAACACTAATCCTAAACCTTAATCTACCTTAAACCCTAACCCTAGCTCGAAGAAAAACCTTAAAAACCCTAAATGAGCCCTAAAGGACCCGATAACCATTTTCCCTCCAAATTGACCCATTTGAAAACCAACCAAGCACCCACACACCTCCATGACTCACCTACTTCAGCCCCTAGCTGCTTACAAGCACCTCAATTGAGATACTTGGTCACCAAGGAGCTACATCACCTCCTTGTTGCTCCATTTCTAGCCGAACACCCAAACACCCTAAAATCCTTCCACCTTGCTTAGCTAGCTTATCCTACTCATCCATAGCCTTCATGAGTCACTCTCCTACAGCCCCTTGATCCCTACTCCAAGTTTTCTTGGTCCCTAAGTGTGTTCGAGTAGTATAAATAGGCCAAGACATCATTCATTTCAATTCATCCCCCACAACTCCTCTCTTACCCTAAAATGGAATTCTAACACTTCCATAGCAGAAATAGAAGATCAAAATAAGTCCCTAAGCTCAGAATAGAAGCCAAGAAGCAAGAAAAACGAAGTCCCAAAGTGTTTTCTAGGCGTACGAGTGCTAAATCACCCATTTCGACCCATTTTCGAATCCATAAGCTCAATTCAGGTTCTATAAGCTCCATTTCTGTTTACATACTCTTATAATGTTCATATGATCATGCTTAAACCATTTTCAAAAGCTTTGAACTCAAAAACCCATGTGTTTTACCTTTTTGATCCAAACCGAGCTCATGAAACCCTAATTTCATGTTTTTGCTTAATCTATAAGCTAAACTTGTAAAATAATGTTATAATCTATCCTAATAAGCTTATCTAACAATATTATAAGTACTTTATTAAGTCTTAAAGGAATTTGAGCTTAAAACCCGCGCGTTTTCATTTTAAAACCCTAATTCAACCCGTTTTGATTTCTAGCTTAACGAATCGTTATTTTGAACTTTTGTTACGTTAAACCTTCATATTTTAGCTTATATTAATAAGCTATAACCTGTAAATTACTTTTCATATTGAAAAATATCATTATTATGGATTTTGGACTAAAAACGATACATTTTTCATGCAAAAGGGTATATATCGTAACTTTCTGAAACTTATAACTAAAGGGACTGAAAATGTCATTTTATCAAAGTTATAACTATAGGGGTCTATTATGTCACTTTCCAAAATACAAGGTTTACTTTGTATATCTTTTAAACTAGAAGGACCAAACTTGTAAAAGTGAAAACTCCAAGGGTATATTTTGCCATTTTTCATTCTTAAGGGTCTAAAATGTAACATTTTGTAAAAGTGTAGAAATATGTTCAAAAACTTATAAGACATAACTTTATTTAACGCTTGACGTGCTTATTATTTCCAGTTATTGAGCAAAACGCTTAAAACCGATTATGTTATAACTATTATAAAATTCATCA
Source organism: Tanacetum coccineum (assembly GCA_026074375.1). NCBI lineage: Eukaryota > Viridiplantae > Streptophyta > Magnoliopsida > Asterales > Asteraceae > Tanacetum > Tanacetum coccineum. Next base: position 30,646 of record BQNB010054875.1, on the reverse strand, counting down.
TCGATGTGCTTTATAAAAATCTTGTCTCGAATCTATATCGTATCACAATACTAGGGAGCTTCATATTAAGGGGTTTCATCTTGGTATTACGTTCTGACTGAGTTGTTGGGTTTACGATTTAAAGTGCCCTAGCTCCTCAAACGTTTACTGAATGACCTCTGAATTATGATGGTCCGAACGGTGATACAATACTCCATAATAATTCAATCAAAGATATACATTATACTTTATAAAGTTTTGAAACATAACAATCAAACTAAGACTTGACATATTACCTCAGGTTGCGTGTGACGAAGCCGTTAATTTCATTTCATATACCTTTGCTATCAATCAGATTTCCTTATAAGTTAAGGTGATTTCCATAACCCCTCTTTTTACCGTTTTATAAATATTTTGGGGGAGATACATACTACTTAACTTGTTTTATATATATGATATAGTTCCATTGCTACCAAACTTGTTTTATACAAATTAAAATTTTATTTGTTCCTTGAAGAAGTATTTACCACTAAGAAGAAATATATCATCCTCGTCTTCCTCGAAATACGTTATATCTAATTCATATGGAAGCTAAGTCGTATCTTGTACCGCATCTTCACCAACATATACTCCTACCCCACATCAGTAATTTGTATTTAGGAAAAAGTTTCTATCAAGTTGTATGGTAAAACACCATGAGGAATCAATTGAAAGTTTTAGTAGGAACGACTTGGAAGAACTCTCTTTTCACTATATTGAAAAATTAGAAGAAAGACTGGCGAATAAATGGATAATCATACCAAGGGATTTTGATGAAGTAAAAACAAAACTTAAGGAAGCCCATACATAAATACGCGAACTACAGAAGAAGCATATGGGATAAAGAGATAAGATTTCTTTTGCTTACTTTTGGATTTCTGATTTAGAAATGACCCTTAAGGATATCCAAGACCGCCATATGAAAAATCTTATGGGATACGCTTCATAAACTCCAAGACTACTAGATCGAAACCTTATCCTTACCACTTTTTATCTAAGGACACGTAGCATAAGTATCAACACCTGTCATATTTTGAGATATGTAAGATATGTAAGATAAAGTTATCTATAAATAAAGTTATAAATTTCTCGTTATTTCCGTCTTCATCATTATAATTCCATTTCAATATATCTTATATTTTTTTCTTCTCGTTATTTTCATCATCTAGTACAAAACTCACTCAACTACGCCACCACCAGATATTATCTATTCGATGAGTCTATCTTTGCAAAGTCAGATAATTCATTATGGATTATACCACGACCACTGGGAAATAAACCAGTCCCCGAGGAATCTAATAAGTCAAATGCTTGTTTGAATATTTCATCTATGAAAATTTTAAATTCCAAAATTTTCCATCATATCCTGCAATGTTAAGACGAAAGGATGTGTAATTACTGTGGTGATATTGTATCAAAATAAGGAATCTTCTACAACTATGTCATATAATTTCATACCACCATGTATGAAAATTTTGACAATAACTTGTGATATCATTCTTATTCGATGCTATCTTATGTTGATAGATGCCTCCTAAAAGGACATCAACATCTGAAGCACCAGCCATGACTCACGCTGCCATCAGGAAACTAGTTGCTGACAGTGTTGCAACAGCTCTGGAAGCACAAGCTGTAATAATGGCAAATACTAACAATCCCAACTCTGGACTAAGAAAAACTCCTGTAGCAAGGAAATGCACTTACAAGAAATTTATGAGTTGCCAGCCTTTCTACTTTAATGGTACAGAAGGAGCTGTTGGACTCATTCGCTGGTTTAAATAAATTGAATCGGTATTTTCTCATAGCAATTATGCCAAGAATAACAAAGTGAAATTCGCTATTAATACACTCACAGAGGAAGCTTTATTCTGGTGGAATTCATTGCACCAGTCTATTGGAATAGAAGAAGCCTATAAGATCACCTGGTCTGAATTTAAAAGACTCTTGATAAAGAAGTATTGTCCCCAAACTGAGATTAAGAATATGGAAGAAGCCATTACCATGACCCAGAAGTTAATAAAACAGGTAATGAAACACAATTCTGTACAAGAAACCAATAACCATAAAAGAATGTTTGATGATGAAAGAAACACCACCACCAACTAAAACTACCCCATTCACCACATAAACAGCATAAGAGACAAGAATCCTTCAGGGGCTTATCTACCAACAATGGGCTATACTGGAAATTATCCTTGTGTTACAAGATGACCACCTAATCACATAGGACCCTTGCACTGTCAGGTTCAAGATTGCAACAAGGTAGGTTATTTGCCAGGATAATGCAGAAAAATGGACCTTCGGACTACTAGATTAGATTATAGTTATAGCTTTTGTTAGAACTTAACCACGGCATGTGTGGTATATATAACAACACTTGTCAAATCTTGACTATGTAAAGTATAAAGGCAAGTTGTTTATATAATACAATTCCGTTATACCTTACTATTTCATAATATCGTTATCCAAGGTTACCCTCTGATTTTACAAAAACAGCCTTTCAAAATTTATCTTATGCCAATTAAACTTGGTAATTTCAACGTCATCATTGGTATGGATTTGTTATCCAAGTATCATGCCAAAATTCTCTATGACAAAAAAAATCATCCACATCCTAATCGACGGTGAAACTTTGATTATCCGAGACACTCAAAAACAAAACTCAACTAAATCTCATATCCTGTATAAAAATCGAAAGGTATATATATTTAGGAGATCTATTTTTCTTCTTATCTTTCTGAATGTGTATCTTTACCCATTACCCAGGATCAATGACTTATTTAACCAACTTTAAGATTCGAGTGTTACTCAAAAATCGCCTTAAGATCTGATTATCATCAACTAAAAGTAAAGCGTTCAAGCTATTCCAATGTCTGCTTCAGATACACGTACTCTATAATGGGCCATATGGTTTCAACGATCGCACACTGCTGTATTCATGGATTTCATGAACGTTGTGTGTAATATCTTACTTAGTCAAATTCAATATAAGTGTCATCGATTGATATTTATTATCTACTCTTATAAACAAAGAAAGAACACACAGAACATCTAAAAATTAATTTGGAATTACTCAGAAGGAGGAATTGTATAGACAATTCTCCAAGTGTGATTTTCAAGACAGTATCGTGTGATTTAATGTTCATTTTTCTTTCTTATAATTTTGCAAATAATCTATCTACCTACAACTATTTTGATATCATGTTATTTTGCTTAAATAGGATGATTTTTAATCATCTTATTGAAATAAATTAGGACGCTTTTCATTTGAATAAGGAATGTATAATTCAACGGAACTATATTTATTATAAAAATCTCACGTTACAAGGATTGGGACGCCTCTGTTTGTATATGACAAATTATAAATGAGTAGGGATTATGTATGGTATTCGTGCATAACAAGGTTTCTTTCAATCGTTTGTACAAATAATTCTTTTCTTCATTAATCGTTTCTACATCCACTTGGCATTCAGTAAATCTCGGGTCGAAGTTTCTGTAAGGATGGGGGCCTATAACAACCCAAAATTTTCATCAAAACAAAATCAACCTATTTTATTATGACCACATTTGTACGGATAAATTTTTTGCTTTATTACATTCTATTATATAACATTGTTTGCATAGTTAATTACACAATTTCACACAACCTACTTATGCCACTATCTAATCTACTATTTAAATATTATATAATATGTCCTGATTATGTCAAGTCTATATTCTTTAACATCAATATTACTAAGTACTTTATCTATTTAACGGTACCATTTACAACGCTATAAAAAACGGACTTTAAATTGTTAAACGTTTACCTAAAACCCCTAACTTATGTAATGTATATTAGGTTTGGAATGTACAATATTCAATTCACATGTACAAGTTATTTAGATATCATTGATACACATTCCCTCCAAAATAATGTATAGATTAATTAAAGCCTTAATGTAAAAGTCATTAAGCATACAATCTAAAATAGCCCGTTGTACCCTTCGTCTTTTCCCTAATATAGAATATACAAAACTTTAAAGTACTTATGTACAAGCCATGTCTTGCTCATCTTTTAAACAACATTCCATCTATTTCAGTCCCTTGAACACATTGTTAAACTCAATTACACTAAAACCAGTGCTAGTTTCTAAAACCATGGAACATTTCTGTCTGTTTTTCAATCTTAAACCTAATCCAGTTATTCAATTAAGTTGTAAATACTTAATATACAACATTACATTTCATAATCTATCCTTCTTACTCCAATGTACATGAAATTTAAACCAAAAACCCTAACCCGAGTTAGTTTTAACCTGATACTCCTTTTCCCTCCTTTTTACCTATTTTGAAAAAACAAAACCAAGAACCACACCTCCTATGGACTCACCTACTTTAAAACTTTGAAGTACTTACAAGCACCTCAAATGATATACTTGGTCACCAAGGAGATAAATAATCTCCTTGGGCACCAAGATAATCCGCGGCTTTATATGGACCAAACAACACATCATATCTAGTCCTAGCCTTGCTAACTCATCACATAGCCCCTCCACATCACCTAGTAGCCTCTATGAATCATATACTCTAGCTCCAAGCTTTAACCACCAAGTTTTCTTTGCCTTCAAGGTGGTTCGCACCTATATAAAGGGGTAAAACCCTTTCATTTCAAATCACACCTTCAATCTTTCTTTCTAACCATCAATGGAGTCCAAGGTCTGATCAAGAACATCAAGAGAAGTCCTAAGAAGTCCCAATTACAGAATACAAGTGAAGTTCATAACTTTGCCTTTACTTTTACATGTTTTATAAACCCGCGAGGGGGATACATGCTTGTTACAAACTCTTTTACATACTCGTTTATCTTATAACAATGTGATTACTTTTCAAAGACTTAGTGAGTTCATAGCCTCGCATTTCAATCTTTCAAATGTTTTATAAACCCGCGAGGGGGATACATGCTATAAACCATGAATGCAATTATTTTCTGTATGCTGTCCTGATTTATTATTGCCTAAGTAACTATTTTACCTTTAAGTCCCCAATATCATGAACCGTTAATTACTCTACGGAGTGAGCACGAATGTTGTGAATAGATCTATTTGGGTTGGACTCTCCATTGGTGTACCCAGTGATATCAGTAACCAATTGCACATCACGTCATTAGAATATAACTGCGGGTGTTTTGGCAAAGGCACCCGTTGGGGCTATAACAAGTATCAATTATCCCAAGGTTTCGGATTAATGAGCTAATGGCAATAATAATTGTTTTTACAATAATAAAGGGTGTTAAACAACGTATCCAACTTATTGAAATTGCATTTAAATTACTTTACCTAAACCTATGAATTTCACTCAACATTTGTGTTGACTTTTTAGCATGTTTATCTCAGGTAATTGAGCAACTTACGGCACGGAGTGGCACGGACTTAAAGAAGGCTAAACTGTTATCATTCAAACTTTTGTTACTAGATTTTGGGACCTCCTTTTGTAAAACTCTGATGAATAAATGAATGATAACTAAATTTTCCAAAACGTCTATTTTGAATTGTTTTCTATGATTATGACTGTTGTACTATGATGTAATACCCCAGATTAGCTTCCACTGCTATATTTGTAAAAATAGGGGTGTTACAGATTGGTATCAGAGCCAGGTTATAGAGAACAAGGTTAAAACCTTAACTATAACTACTTTTCTTTTGCTAGCCATCAAAGTCCTTCGTGCCATTAGATTTTCGGAATAGTATGTAAAGATACATAACTATTAACTACTATATAACTTATACTATTTTACTGGGTTGCTATACAGTCATGTCTTCTCCCACCCATCCTACCCTATCGGATGTTAAGGAGGAATGCACCTTTTCCTCTACAAATATTCTTGACTATACTTCAACTTTACCGGATTATTTCCCAGCTTCATCGGGAAACATCTTCTCTGACTTTTCGGAAAATTCTAAGAATGATGAAATCCCACCTGTATTCTCATCTTTTTACAATAATCCATATCTAAAGGATGCGCAAGCATTTTATGCTAAGAAATCACCTATTCCACCATCAGATCCTATTTCTCCACCAGCTATTTTGACTCCATCTCCGGTATTACCACCATCACTGTTAGCCTTAAAATATGGTGACAAACACGGAATTACATTAGTTCATTTATAGAGTGACACGTAGGGACTAATAATGACTAGTTATAATAGTTTGTGTCACTAGGACTATAAATACCCCCTCCATACTTCTATGGAGGGGTGAAGCTCACTTTTGTAAAAGTGTGTGTGTGTGTTTTCTCTCAAGCACACACTATCTACCCTTCTATATCTTTTTCTCTCTAATTTTATATGGATACTTTTCTTCTTACTTTTTAAGCCTCCTATGATCTTGTGTTATAAGGTGATATAATGTTATCATGTTGGTATCAGTGCTTAGGGGGAAACCTGTGTTGTTTATATAATGATTATTGTGGTTAAACAGGAATCAAATTTGTGGATTGGTTTGTTTAATTTCTTTTTGGTTTCGAAAATGGCCAAGGAAAAATTTTCAAGATTTGGTTCTTTTTTGGTTGTTAAAAGTGTTAAAGATTTTACTTTTCTGGGCCTTAGATCTATACCCTTGCATCATCTCTAGTGTTTTAACATCATTTCGTAGCTTTCAAAGAATGTTTGATGATTTTTTTCTGGGCTGCTTTTGACTAATGAAGGGGTGTTCTTGAATTGCGTTTTGACTCGATTGCGTTTTGATCTTAGTCAATGCGTTTTTAATTCAAGTTCTATTGCGTTTGACTCGTTGCGTTTTGATCAAGTTCATTGCGTTTTGACTCGTTGCATTTTGATCAAGTTCATTGCGTTTTGAGTCGTTGCGTTTTGATCAAGTTCATTGCGTTTTGCTCGTTGCGTTTTTTCTACAGGTTGCGTTTTGAAGACCATCATTACGTTTTGACTAAACGTTACTTTGCCCAAATTTTTTATACACTGCGTTTTGATCAAAGAAGACGTTGCATTTTAACTAAGAAAAGTGACTGCGTTTTGATCAAAGATAGTTACGTTTTGACGAAAGTCATTGCATTTTGTCCATTAAAAACCCATGTTTTGAAACCCTAATTTCCCGAAATAGCCGTTTTACCTCCGTTTTCCTAAGAAATCTTGTACACAAAACTATTAAGTCAATGTTAAAGCAAGCAATGTCAACTTTTAAACAAAAACATTCCTCTCCTTTTCAATCACTTGGAACACGTTTTTAACAACTCAATACCTAAATCAAACCTGGTAACCCTTTAACCGAGTTAGTTTTCAACCAGTGACCGATTTCTTTTTATTTTTAACCATCTTAAAACTTAACCATTAATCAATTAAGTTTTATATACGTATTATACAATTTTTCCATTTCATAATCCATCTTATTACTCCAATGTCACATGAAATTAAACCATAAAACCCTAACCGAGTCTAGTTTGAACAAGATACTCCCTTTTTCTTATTTTTACCTTTTTTGAATATACAACACAAGCCTAAACCTCACTCATACATGGATCTCTCCTATCTCAGAAAGAGTAGTAGCTTTACTGCACCCCAAATGACTTTACTTGGGTCAACAAAGAGCTAAATTCATCTCCTTGGGCTACCAAGTTTAGCTGGGCTCCATATGGGACACTAAACAACTCATCCTTATTCTAGTCTAGCCTTGCTAACGCATTCACTTAGCCACTCCATATCACCTTAGTAGCCTCATATGTATCTTATACTCCATTCCTGCCAAACTTTACCACATGTTTTCTTTGCCTCAAGGTGGTTCGCACCTATATAAAGGGGTAAAACCCTTTCATTTCAAATCACACCTTCATTCTTTCTTTCTAACCATCAATGGAGTCCAAGGTCTGATCAAGAACATCAAGAGAAGTCCTAAGAAGTCCCAATTACAAAATACAAGTGAAGTTCATAACTTCGCCTTTACATATTTACATGCTTTATAAACCCGCGAGGGGGATACATGCTTGTTTACAAACTCTTTTACATACTCATTTATCTTATAACAATGTGATTACTTTTCAAAGACTTAGTGAGTTCATAGCCTCGCATTTCAATCTTTCAAATGTTTTATAATCCCGTGAGAGGGATACATGCTATAAACCGTGAATGCAATTATTTTCTGTATGCTGTCCTGATTTATTATTGCCTAAGTAACTATTTTACCTTTAAGTCCCCAATATCATGAACCGTTAATTACTCTACGGAGTGAGCGCGAATGTTGTGAATAGATCTATTTGGGTTGGACTCTCCGTTGGTCTACCCAGTGATATCAGTAACCAATTGTACGTCATTAGAATATAACTGCGGGTGTTTTGGCAAAGGCACCCGTTGGGGCTATAAAGTATCAAATATATCCCAAGGTTTCGGATTTATGAGCTAATGGCAATAATAACTGTTTTGCAAATAACGGGTGTATAACAACGTAACCCACTATTGAATTGCATTCAAATTACTTTACCTAAACCTATGAATTTCACTCAACATTTGTGTTGAATTTTTAGCATGTTTATCTCAGGTAATTGAGCAACTTACGGTACGGAGTGGCACGGACTTGAAGATGGCTAAACTGTTATCATTCAAACTTTTGTTACTAGATTTTGTGACCTCCTTTTGTAAAACTTTGATGAATAAATGAATGATAACTAAATTTTCCAAAACGTCTTTTGGAATTGTGTTTCTATGATTATGACGTTGTGTACTTTTGATGTTAATACCCCAAATTAGCTTCCACTGCTATATTTGTGAAAATAGGGGTGTTACAGATTAGTATCAGAGCCAGGTTATAGAGAAGAAGGTTAAAACGTTAACTATAACTACTTTTCTTTTGCTAGCCATCAAAGTCCTCCGTGCCATTACATTTCCGGAATAGTATGTAAAGATACATAACTATTAACTATTATATAACTCTTATTACTATATTTACGGGTTGTCTATACAGTTTGTCTTCTCCCACCCATCCTACCCCATCTGATGTTAATAAGGAATGCACCTTTTCCTCTGCAAATATTCTTGACTATACTTCAACTTTTCCGGATTACTTTCCAGCTTGATCGGGAAACATCTTCTTTGACTTTTTGGAAAATTCTAAGAATGATGAAATCCCAACCTTATTTCATCTTTTTACAATAATCCAATCATAAAGGATGCGCAAGCATTTATGCGAAGAAATCACCTATTCCCACCATCGATTCCTATTTCTACACCAGCTATTTTGACTCATCTCCGGTTTTACCGCCACACTGTTAGCCTTTAAAATATGGTGAACAAACACGGAATTTACATTTGTTCATTTATAGAGTGGGTCTCGTAGGGACTATTAATGACTAGTGTTAATAGTTTGTTTCACTAGGACATATTCATACCCCCTACCATACTTTAGGAGGGGTGATAGCTCACTTTTGTAATAGTAGGTGTGGTGTGTGTTTTCTCTCAAGCTCACATACTCTTCCCATCTCATCTCTTTTTCTCTCTAATAATATGGATACTTTTCTTTTCCATTTTACCAAGCCTCCAGATCATGTGTTATAAGGTGAATATAATGTTAACAGTTGGTATCAGAGCATAGGGGGAATCCGTGTTGTTTATCTACTGATTATTGTGGTTAAACAAGATCAAATTTGTGGCTTGGTTTGTTTATTTTTTTTGGTTCGAAAAAATGGCAAGAAAAATCAAGATTTGATCTTATGTGGTGGTAATAAGTGTTATTGATTTGTACTTTCGGGCTTAGATCTATCCCTTGCATCATTACTAGGTGGTTTTAACATCATTTCGTAGCTTTCAAGAATGTTTGATGATTTTTTCTTGGCTGCGTTTTGACTAACTGAAGGGGTGTTCTTGATTGCGTTTTGACTCATTGCGTTTTGATCAAGTTCATTGCGTTTTGACTCGTTGCGTTTTGATCAAGTTCATTGCGTTTTGACTCGTTGCGTTTTGATCAAGTTCATTGCGTTTTGACCATTGCGTTTTGATCAAGTTCATTGCGTTTTTCTTTTTTACTCTTTCTTTTCCATGTTGTTTTGTCTACAGGTTTGCGTTTGGAAGCAGATCATTACGTTTTGGAATATAACGTTACTCTGCCCAAATTTTTTATACACTGCGTTTTGATCAAAGAAGACGTTGCGTTTTGACTAAGAAAAGTGACTGCGTTTTGATCAAAGATAGTTGCGTTTTGACGAAAGTCATTGCATTTTGTCAATTAAAAACCCATGTTTTGAAACCCTAATTTCCCGAAATAGCAGTTTTACCTCCGTTTTCCTAAGAAATCTTGTACAAACTATTAAGTACAATGTACAAGCAAGCATTGGCTCAAACTTGTTTTGGAAACATAATTCCCCTCCTTTCATCACTTGATACTGTTTTTAATACTCTTAACCCTAATCTAAACCATGGAACTAAACGTGCTAGTTTCCACCCGTGACTTATTCATTATATTTTTACCTATCTTAAATAAACCGTTTTATAAAATTTACAGTTTTAAATATTATTATAACAAAAATTACAGTTTCATAATCTATACTTATTACTCCAATGTCTTGAAAATTTAAACAAAAACCATAACTCCGAGCTAGTTTGAACATGGATATTCCTTTTCCCTTATTTTTACCATATTTGTGAATACCAACTCAAGACAACCACACTCCTAATGACTCACCTATTCAAACTAGAAGTAGCTTACAAGCACCTCAAATGATATACTTGGTCAACAAAGAGCTAAATAATCTCCTTGGGCACCAAGTTAATCCGCGGCTCCATATGGCAAACATACACAATCATATTCTAGTTCCTCAGCCTTGTAACTATCACATGGGCCCCTCCAATAATCCATCCTAGTAGCCTATCATGAATATTTTCCATCTCCAAAAACTTTTACACCAATTTTTCTTTTCTCCAATGGTGGGTTTGCACCTATTATAAATGGGGTAAACAAACCTTTTCTTTCAAATCACACCTTCTTTCTTTCTTTAAAACCATCAATGGAGTCCATGGTCGGATCACAGATCAATCAAGAGAAGTCATAAGAAGTCACATTACTGATACAAGTGAAGTTCATAACTTCGCCTTTACTTATTTAAATGCTTTATAAACCCGCGAGGGGGATACATGCTTGTTTACAAACTCTTTTACAATACCATATACCTTTGCTATCAATCAGATTTCCCTATACTGTTAAGGTGAGTTCATAGCCTCGCATTTCAATCTTTCAAATGTTTTATAAACCCGCGAGGGGGATACATGCTATAAACCATGAATGCAATTATTTTCTGTATGCTGTCCTGATTTATTATTGCCTAAGTAACTATTTTGCCTTTAAGTCCCCAATATCATGAACCGTTAATTACTCTACGGAGTGAGCGCGAATGTTGTGAATAGATCTATTTGGGTTGGACTCCCCGTTGGTGTACCCAGTGATATCGGTAACCAATTGCACATCATTAGAATATAACTGCGGGTGTTTTGGCAAAGGCACCCGTTGGGGCTATAACGTATCAAATATATCCCAAGGCTTCGGATTCATGAGCTAATGGCAATAATATTGTTTTACAAATAACGGGTGTATAACAACGTAACCCAATATCGAATTTGCATTCAAACTATTTAACTTAAACTTATGAATTTCACTCAACCTTTGTGTTGACTTTTTAGCATGTTTATCTCAGGTAATTGAGCAACTTATGGCACGGAGCGGCATGGACTTGAAGATGGCAAAAACTGTTATCATTCAAACTTATGTTTTAGATTTTGGGACCTCTCTTTTGTAAAAACTCTGATGAATAAATGAATGATAACTTAATTTTCAAAAACGTCTCTTTTTGATTCATTTTCTATGATTATGACTATTGTACCTTGAAGTAATACCCCAGATTAGCTTCCGCTGCTATATGTAAAAATGGGGGTGTTACAGATTACTAGGTCACCCATTCGATATTGACCTGATACTTGTAGAACTCTGTAGTTTCAACGTCATTATCGGTATGGATTGGTTGGCGAAATACCACGCGGTGATCGTTTGTGATGAAAAGATCATTCGTATTCCTAATGGAGATGAAGTGTTGATAATCAAAGGCGATGGATGTAACGTTGGAAGTAAGCCAAAGTTGAGTATCATCTCGTGCACCAAAACCCAAAAGTATATCCAAAAGGGTTTCCAAGTTTACCTAGCACAAGTTAGGGCAAAGAAGACTGATGACAAGTCTGAAGAGAAACGACTTGAGGATGTCCCAATTGTACGGGATTTCCCGAAAGACTTGCCTGGATTACCACCTACTCGACAAGTTGAATTCCAAATCGACCTAGTCCCTGGTGCTGCACCTGTAGCACGATCTCCGTATCGTTTAGCACCGTCAGAAATGTAAGAGTAATCCACACAATTACAGGAACTTTCTGACAAGGGACTTATAAGACCTAGTTCCTCACACTGGGGAGCTCCGGTTTTGTTCGTCAAGAAGAAAGATGGATCTTTTCGGATGTGTATCGACTACCATGAACTAAACAAACTTACTGTGAAGAACCGATACCCACTTCTGAGAATCGATGATTTGTTCGATTTGTTTCAAGGGTCAAAAGTCTACTCTAAGATCGACTTGAGGTCTAATTATCACCAACTCAGAGTTCGTGAAGAGGATATCCCAAAAACGGTGTTTAGGACTCGCTATGGTCACTACGAGTTCCAAGTAATGCCATTTGGACTGACCGACGCATCGCCGGTATTCATGGACCTGATGAATCAGGTGTGCAAATCGTATTTGGATAAATTCATGATCGTTTTCATCGATGATATATTGATCTACTCCAAGAATAAGAAGGAGCATGAAGGAAACCTTAAGTTGACATTGAGGTTACTTAAGAAGGAGGAATTGTTCGCCAAGTTTTCCAAGTGTGAATTTTGGTTATCAAAAGTGAAATTTCTCGGTCATGTGATTGATAGTGAAGGCATTCACGTTGATCATGCTAAGATAGAGTCAGTCAAGGATTGGGCGTCACCTAAGACTCTAACCGAAATTCATCAATTTTTAGGTCTTGCTGGTTACTACCGATGATTTATCGAAGGTTTCTCAAAGATCGCTAGACTTATGACAAAATTCACCCAGAATAGCATGAAGTTTGATTGGGGAGAAAAATCAGAAGCTACATTTCAGCTGTTGAAACAAAAATTGTGTAGTGCGCCAATATTGGCCTTACCAGAAGGAAGTGAGAACTTTATGGTCTACTGTGATGCTTTACATAAAGGGTTGGGCGCAGTTTTGATGCAAAGGGAGAAGGTCATAGCCTACGCATCTCGCCAACTCAAGGTTCATGAGAAGAACTATACCATACACGACTTAGAGCTTGGAGTGGTAGTGTTTGCCCTGAAGATGTGGAGGCACTATCTATATGGCACGAAGTGTGTTGTGTTCACTTATCACAAGAGTTTGCAGCATATTGAAATTTTTAAGTGATCACGACTGTGAAATTTGATACCACCCGGGGAAGGCGAACGTAGTGGCAGATGCCTTAAGCCATAAGGAAAGGATTAAGCTTCTGCGAGTTCAAGCCTTAGTAATGACTATAGGATTGAATCTTCCAAAATAGTTTCTGAATGCTCAGGCCAAGGTGAGGAAGGAAGAGAATTACGTAACGGAAGATCTACATGGTATGATTAATAAACTTGAACCTCGTGCTGACGGAACGTTGTGTCTGAACAAAAAGAGTTGGATTATGTGTTTTGGCGACTTGAGAGCATTGATTATGCATGAGTTGCATAAGTCAAAGTATTCCATCCATCCTGGATCGGATAAGATGTACCAAGATTTGAAGAAGTTATATTGGTTACCAAAGACAGCAACTGGACAAGACATGATTTGGGTAATCGTTGATTGGCTCACCAAGTCTGCTCATTTCCTACCTATGAGAGAAGACGACTCAATGGAGAAGTTAACGAGACAATATTTCAAGGAAGTTGTCTCGAGGCATGGAGTGCCGATTTCAATTATCTCCGATCATGATGGCAGGTTTACGTCTCGTTTTTGGCAATCGCTCTAGAAAGCTTTTGGTACTCGACTGGATATGAGTACAACCTATCACTTGCAAACCGATGGTCAAAGTGAGAGGACCATTCAGACGTTAGAATAAACATTACGTGCATGTGTGCTTGAATTTGGAAAAAGTTAGGATAGACATTTGCCGTTGGTATAATTTTCGTATAACAACAGTTATCATACAAGTATTAAGGCTGCACCATTTGAGGCATTGTATGGGCGTAAGTGTCGATCACCTATCTACTGGGCTGAAGTTGGAGATAGCTAGCTCACTGGCCCAGGGATCATTCATGAGACAACTAAAAAGATCATTCAAATCAAGGGCTGTATTCAATTTGCCTGTGATCGTCAAAAGAGCTACGCAGAGGTAAGACGAAAACCCCTTGAGTTTCAAGTGGAAGATAAGGTCATGTTGAAAGTGTCACCATGGAAAGGGGTGATACATTTTGGCAAACGGGAAAAGCTGAACCCTTAATATATTAGACCTTTCAAGATTCTTTCCAAAGTTGGAACAGTTGCCTATCGACTTGAACTCCCAGAGCAATTGAGCAGAGTTCATAGTACGTTTCACGTCTCGAACCTGAAGAAGTGCCTATCCGACGAAACTCTTTCTATACCATTGGATGAAATCCAAATCGACGAAAAACTCCACTTCATAGAAGAACCAGCCGAAATCATAGACCATGAGGTCAAACGTCTGAAGCAAAGCCGTATCCCAATTGTTAAAGTGAGTTGGAACTCAAGGAGAGGTCCTAAGTTCACTTGGGAACGAGAAGATCAAACGCAGAAGAAGTACCCTCATCTCTTCACCAACTCTGCACCCGTGGCAGATGTTACATCTTAAGCTTTGAGGGCAAAGCTCTTCTAATGGGGAAGGGATGTGACACCCTATAAATTTTAGGCCAATATTTAGCCATTTTCATTCAATATTTTGAATTTTATAAGTTATGTGTAATTTATACGTTTAACCGGGAAGTTGTCCCACGTGTATCTGAGAATCAATACCGAAAGTATTTCGGGTTGCTAATTATCGTAGTCTTTTGACAGTTGTCGTGTTTTTTACGTTTCATGTTGATATTTAAATTTTCATAATTTTTCGTAGAGTTTATACGCGTTTTTAGTAATTGCGTGTTTCGTAAATTATATCTTGTAACTTGTATCTATTGTGTGCATGGACATATCATATGAAATAAATCCATTCCATGCATGATCACCCTAAAAACTTGGATACCAAATTGGTCCCCTTTTGGTGCCTTTTGTTTGCGTCTGAAACACATACCAAAAACACATATGCATTTAAAATTTTCAAGCTTAAAATCTAAGCTAGGTTCATTGTTTCATTTCATTTCCAACACACATTCTCTCTCAAGAAAAACACACACTCTTTCCCTCTCTTCTTTCTTGATCACGTCCAAAAATAAAGACCCCTTTAAATCATCCTTTGTTGATTTTTAATCAAGAACATTTGAAGATTTAGTATTTTGGATTGATCCTTAGTGTTATTCGGGTAGTTTTAAAATAACGTTTGGGTTGTAGTTAGTCCAAATCACCTTCCAATCATCCTTCTTTTGTAAGTGATTTATTCTACATAAATCTTGTACTTTTATGATCATGTTAACGCATACATCAAAGTTGTACAAACGTTTTATCAAAAGATCAAGATTTGAAAACTACATAAACCCTAAAAAGGTTGTATATTGGTTCGAAAATAATAAAAGAAAGGAAAGGAAAGTATAGTTTTATGATCGTGGTTATTTTTATATAATAAAAATCATAACTTTATGCTTATTTGGTATTCGGCTTAATAAATAAGCTTTTAGAAAGCTTATTGGGCTTATATTTGGTTCGGCCCACAAAGGAAACAAAAGGGAAATGCTGTTTAGCTTATTTTGATTCGGCTTATATATTTTCTAGCTTGTTTCATGACTTATTTGATAAGGATAAAGTGTTGAGCTTATTTGGCTTAACAAATAAGCCCAAATATGCTTAACGGGCTTTTAAGCCGCATCCCACAACCAAAAGCCCAAACCATGAGCTTAACCCATAAGCCACATGGTTTAGCTTATGTCTCTTGGCTTATTGATGGCTTATTGATAGCTTATTCGAGAACCAAGAGCTTATTTAATACCTTTTTGGCTTAGCGGACTTAGCAAATAAGCCCTATTGAGCTTATAAGGTGTCGGCCTAACAAATGAGCCCAAACCATGGCTATAAGCCCACGATTGGCTTAATGGGTTGTTTAGTTTGGCTTATTTGAGCATATTGATAGCTTACTAATAAGTCGAGTGCTTATTTACTTAACTGATTGCTTATCGGACTTAATGGGTAAGCTTAAACCTACTTATTTGGTTTAACGGGCCATGACCCAATATGAGACAAAACACCATGGCTTTAAGCCCACGGTGTAGCTTATTGGATAAGCTCGTGTATAGCTTATTTGATAATATCCGAACTTGGATACTAATCGTTTGTTTATTTTGGACTCTTCGTATTTCAGATCATCTATTTAGGCTTATTGGGCCTAAAAGCCCAATAAGGATCCAAAAGAGTTTCGGCTTAATTATTAAGGGAATTTTGATAACGTAAGAGAATTGCGATTATGAGATATATTTTGAAAGTGATTTGAATAAACTCTATGACTTTGGAAAAATGTGTAAACACGAATGAGTCATGCCAAAATTTCTATAAAATCTATACACTTAGAAAATATTTAGAAGACGTTATTATTAAAACATCTTAACTACTTATAAGGGAATGGGTAAGATGCCGAAATATATATATACTTACTTGATTATTATTATGTAGTAACATATACATAATATTAAGACGTACTTTATCGAGTCAAACGTTACGACCACAATACGATCACTAACGTTCCATATTTAGAAAACATTAACCAAAACCACTTTGATAAACCTTTATGCATTAACATGACTTTTCTATTATTCAAATTCTAAAGCTGATATGTTCTTAAACACATATCATTGATTTCTTATTATTAAGCTAAAAAGACCATAATGAACGATAAATACATAAAAATGTATTGTATATGTGTGTTTTGTTAACTGTGTCTTGCAGGAAACGGATATATCACAAAAGGACAAATATAAAGCAAAACGGACAAAACCAAGCACGAGAATGGAAAGATTGCAAGAAATCGAAGCCGAATGCGTATACATCTTTAAATGGACCAACCCGTACCCATTTAATAGGCCGGGTCAGCCCATTAAGATTTATACTATTAACCTAAGCCTAAATATATCCCAAATCCATTTATAAATCCTGATCCAATCCTTTAATAATCCAAGCCCAAATGAAGCCCAAGTCCTATCCCAACCCAAGTCCAAGTAAAAAGTTATAAAACACGGGTTAATTTTACTGTTTATCTTTTCCCTTTTTCCCTCCCAAAATTACATAGAGCAAACGAACACTGGGTACGGGTAATTCCTACTTCACCCACACGCTTTCACCCATTCTAGAAGACTAAAGTTTAACACGTCTGACACAAGAAGGCCACGTTGGCAATCCCAAGAACTCTGATTGGTTGAAGATACGTGGAGGAAGATCAAGGGCTCTAAATTGATGATCAAGAGTTTGTTGAAGATCTAGGGCTATGAATGGATGAAAAGAACGCTCCTGAAGACCTAGAACCTTCTGGTTAGCACTATAAATAGAGGATGCAATCACATAGTAGGATTTATCTAGAGTAGCTTAGGAGTAGGAGTAGTGTAGGTAGCTTAATTTCAGCTTATTGTCTTTAAAATTCAGTGTAATTTCTTTTTAAAGCATTGTAACCTTTCAAGTTTTAATAAAATTCAAGTTTCTACAATTCTGTCTTTTAAATTCTATTCTACTTAAATGCATTTTACTTAATCATGTTTTAAGAAGTTAATAAGTTCTTATAATCTAGTGTTACTTAGTTAAGCTTTCTCATAAGCTCAACTGAGTTTTCTATTCATTAATTTACTCAAAAAATCATCTCAGCTTAATTTGGATGATAAGCCAGATTTGTATGGGCTTA
>BQNB010054874.1:0-39358 GCA_026074375.1 Tanacetum coccineum | reverse complement strand
TTTTTAGTGGGCGGTGGCTGAGTGGTGTGATAGTGGTTGTTTGATGGCATAAGGTTGAAGAAGTTGTTGGCAGTGGCTGTGGTGGTGGGGTGGGGGTTGAGGATGTTTGATCTCAAAATGTTGTTTTGTTTAAGATTTAACATGTTGCGGAACTAATTGAAGATTTACGTATGTTTTGTAATTGGGGGTCTGTGTTTTTTTAAGTTTTTTTAGCAATGTGTTTTTTTAAGTTGTGTATATGAATTTAATGATGATAGATGAAGATGGTGAGTGTAAAGTGTCAGGTGTAAAGAAAAATATACTATGTAATACAATTTTTATGTGAAATTACCATAATGCCCATCACTAATGAAGAGACTTAATGATCGTTCATCCTTTGGAATCAAACACGCTCCAAAATGACCACTTCTGAGACCATTTCTATCGATTTTCAACACGGGGAACTGAACTGGTAAACGGGGTGAAATTCAGGGACCAACGGTATAATTTACCCTATTTTCTATTACGTCATAGATTACTTGTATAATTTTTAAATAAATATATTCTAGTAATTGATGAGCCATATAAAATTTCTGGGAGCCACTTTTTGGCCGTCTCATTTAACTTCTAAATTTAGAGCACTAAAAGAAAATGTCGACCGCCACTTCCATGTAATAACTACTTTGTATAATAGTTCTGAATTTTTTTTTATCAAAAATAGTTTCATATATGTTAACTTAATTTCACCCGTTATCACCATTCTTATTTATTTTGATCATGGAAAGTCTACATTTATCGTTTCAAAATGTAGTTAATGCTGGTATGTTTAAAGGTATCGTCCTAGATAATTCTTTACAATTATCTCATCTTTTCTATGCCGATGACGTGATCTTTTTAGGGCAATGGTGTGACTCGAATCTCAAAACGATTATTCGTGTGTTGGATTGTTTCTTTCGTGCCTCAGGTTTACGTATTAACTTACATAAAAGTAAGATTATGAGTATTGCTGTGGAAAACTCTAAGGTTAAGTTCGCTGCTGCTAATATTGGATGCATGACGCTTAAATCCCCTTTCTCTTATCTTTGTGTAAAAGTTAGTGGTCGTATGAAGTGTATTAATTCTTGGGAAGAGATCATCAACAAGCTTCTTAATAGGCTTTCGAAATGGAAGATAAAGACTCTTTCGATTGGAGGGCGCCTCACGCTTCTTAAATCGGTTTTGAGTTCGATGCCGATTTATTACATGTCGATGTTTAAAGTTCCTAAACAAGTGCTGAAAAAAATGGAATCCATACGAAGTCACTTTTTCAGAGGGGTAGATCTTAATGACAGGAAAATCTCTCTTGTAAAATGGGATAATGTTCTTGTGTCTAAGGAGAAAGGCGGTCTAGGTGTCTCAAGTTTTTTCGCGTTAAATCGTGTTCTCATTTTTAAGTGGGTTTGGCGCTTTCGAACTCAAAGTTCATCTATTTAGGCTAGGGTCATTAAAGCTATCCATGGTGAGGATGGCAAGCTCAACTGCTCTCCAACAACTAGCTTCTCATCAAATTGGAACGATATAGTTCGGGAAATATTTATTCTTCGCAATAAGGGTATGGACCTGCTTGTCTTAATCAAGAAAAAAACAGGTAATGGTGAGAATACTATGTTTTGGGAAGAATCTTGGAAGGAAGATGTTCCTTTTAAACTCTTATATCCTAGAATCTATGCACTTGAAACTGCAAAGTCTATTTCGGTGGCGACAAAGATTACTCAACCTGGTTTGGTATATTCTCTAAGGCGAATGCCAAGAAGTGGGTTAGAGCAATATCATATGGATAACTTGCGTCTAAAGATGGAGGATCACATCCTCCCTAATATGTTAGACAGATGGTTCTGGTCATTATCGGGTTCTAGAGAGTTTACTGTTGCATCGGTACGAAATTTCATTGATGACCATTCCCTTGCTGATTATGCTCCGAAAACGCGCTGGATAAAGGCCGTTCCAAAGAAGATTAACATTCACGTCTGGAGAATCAAAATGGACAATCTTCCCACGCGTTTCAATCTCTCCTGTCGTGGTATAGATCTTGACTCTATCAATTATCCTAATTGCCACATGGCAAAAGACATCTATAAAAGGATTACTAATTGGTGGGACGTTAACATTCTGGTTGCGTCTTCTTATGAAGAGTGGTGTGCTTGGTTTACGTCTATTTGTATCCCAGTCAAGCTAAAGACGTATCTAAAAGGAGTTTTCTACACTACTTGGTGGATGATTTGGATTTTCCACAACAAGGCCATCTTTGGATCATCTCCTCAGTCCAAAGACCGCATTGTGGATGATATTATGGCTCGATCTTTCTCTTGGTGTAGGTCAAGATGTAATTCTAATTTTAGTTGGGTCGATTGGCTTAAGAACCCTTTGCTTACTTCGTTGTAATTGTTTGTTTCTAGCGTCTTGATAGTGTTTTAATAAAATCCGCTGTTAAAAAAAAGGCCACGAGTTACGTACTTACATACCGTCATGTACCACAACACATTGTAACTATAATGGATAACTGTCAAAAGGCAAATGATTTGCACACTATAAATTTTGATTTGTACACTTAAAAAGTTTGTCTTTTGATATTTATACCTCTACATTAATTAGTGGAGTGTGGAATTCAAGATATAAATGTTAAGGGTATAAATGTCATGACACAATAATTTGAGTGTGCAAATCAAATGGTGGGGTTTGCAAATCACCTCCCCTGTCAAAAACAACAAAATGTATTATTCTTTCTTTCTAAATTTCAGCCTACGTATTAGTAACATTTATTAAGTTTGATAACCGACAATATTGACGCTTTACTCTAGAAAAATATGTGTTCGTTTTCTTGCAGTCGTTTCTTTCGTACTATTAACTACGTTTTGCACGAGTAAGGAGTGTGACGTTTTTTCCACAATATACACTTCTTTACTTTTTTTATAAAAATTGACGACAAATTAAAAAAATTGCTAAATTGGGAATGTTACCTTTTTAATCGTAAAACTCTCTCAATTTTGACACTCTGAAAGACATGCTTGGCCACACAAACATTGCCCTTGACTCGATAAATAGTTATCCATGCAAAACCTAAAACCAAGCAACTTTTTAGAGTTATCCATGCAAAGACGAAAACCTCAAGCAACTTTTCTATATCTTATGATCCATTACAGTTTACGTGTGTGTCGCGAGTCAGATCTTTTTCTTATATATAGATCGCCATTGGAAGTATCCATGTTGTTGTTTGGTCAACTCAATTCTATAACTTATATAATTTATATATGATTCATTTGGTCACACTGTTTTAACTAAATAAAATATATTTGCATCTCAAAACTTCGAAACCAAGTTTCGTTATATTTATGATAAAATCACAAATTTATTTGGCATTTCCCTATCACTTTCTTTGGCTTTTATTCTAGGCGTTGCGAAGAGCTTCGATTACCATGAGAAAGAACTTGAATCAGAGGAGGGTTTGCAGGGCATGTACGATAGGTGGAGGATCCACCATAAGGTGGGACAACAAAGCCCAGATCGGTTCAATGTGTTTAAAACCAATGTGAAGCATGTTCATAATACAAATAAGATGAATAAGCCATACAAGTTAAAATTGAACAAGTTTGCTGACTTGACTAACCGCGAGAGGATTAACATGTATTCTGACTCAAAGATTGGTCATAATTATGCTCTCATGGGACCTCGTAAGAGAAACTTGACTTTTATTTACGCAGATGCGACAAATATTCCACCAAAGATGGATTGGAGGTTACATAACGCTGTTACCCCTGTCAAGAATCAAGGACAATGTGGTACACTATTTTTTCTCTTAAGCACTTACTTTTGGTTCATCCACCTATTGTATATGGAAAATGCATCTCATTAATTATATTTCTTGTGAAATATTTCTTGTCGTGCAATATACATCTGATATAATTTAATTATATATATATTTATATATTATATTAATATGAATCATATATAATTAATGTTCACTTGATAAGAGGGAAAAAAGGCCAGAAAGGTTTTTCTACTCTTTTCCTTTGAATAGAATAAACTACTGACTTGTCATTATCTCTTTTGGTTTGATAAGAGAAGAAAACCAATTTTTTCACTTTTCATTACATAATAAAATGGGATAAAGAAGATTATCACAGATCATGAATCTCAAAATCATGATTAATGAGTATAGTTTTTATGGCTCTTCTTTCCGAGATGATTTTAACTTTATATGTTTCTTACATAGCAAGCAACAAACTATACATCTTGCTATGTGAGTCTTCATGTCTATAGTTCTGAAGTAACTTTTACATTATTATTGTAAAAATTGAAAGGAAAGATATTTTGTTACTAAGTATTTTATAGAAAATCCTTTTTATAGTTCTGAATTTGGATTAGCTTGTACGCTGCGACATGGTCTAAAAATTTAATATTCTTTGTGACAAGAAATCGAGAATCCCAAATTTATCA
Organism: Tanacetum coccineum; assembly: GCA_026074375.1. Classification (NCBI taxonomy): domain Eukaryota; kingdom Viridiplantae; phylum Streptophyta; class Magnoliopsida; order Asterales; family Asteraceae; genus Tanacetum; species Tanacetum coccineum. The sequence goes on along the minus strand of BQNB010054874.1, from coordinate 34,906 downwards.
AACCTTTCAATTTATCTAAAAACCATTTTCATATTATACTTTCTCGATTATATTTCGTAATTAAACAAAATCAATATCTTTTATAAAATAGAGCGAAAACCAAAAGTATCAATATAACAAAAAACAAAAGTAATTCAATGTTGATCTCTTTTCAAAAGAATTTAAATATATTTTTAATGGTAAATCTATAGAAGAATGCTAAATATTTTGTGGATATTTGGTAAAGAAATCTTCCTATAAAAAATAATGAAAAACTGAATAAAGTTACTAACGAAAGTGTGATATATTTTTCTTGTAATTTTATACAAAATTCGGAGAGGTGTTTTGAAATTTGGTACCTAGCTTATGGATGTTCTATGTAAAATCGAATCTAAAAGTTCAGAGAGGTGTTTTGAATTCTGGTACATAGTTTAGGGTGTTTATACAATTTTTTTAAGATGTAAAATTTAATTCAATGGTAAATCTATCATGCGACTAATACAAGGTGAAAGTTATCGAACATAAAACTAATGGCTTCTTTTATAGGAAGTTGTTGGGCATTTGGCGCAGTTGCGGCAGTGGAAGGAATAAACGCAATCAGAACAGGCCACCTAATACCATTATCAGAACAACAAGTTGTTGATTGTAATAGTAAAGGAAGAAGCAATGGATGTAATGGGGGGTTGCAGTGTGAAACATTTCAATGGATTACTGATAATAGAGGCTTAGTGACAGAAGAGAGTTACCCGTATACCATGAAACAAGAAGAGTGTGATAGAGCAAAGGTACTTGCAATTTTATAAATTCATATTACCTATTAAATCAACTAAGGTCGTATTAATATTTGAATTTTAGTTTGGACATCACGCTGTTACACTTGATGGGTTGGAGTATGTTCCTAAGGACGATGAAGAATCACTACTCAAAGCCGTTGCACACCAACCTGTTGTTATTTCCATGGATCCTGGCCATCCTGATTTTGGGTTTTATTCTGAGGTGTGACAAACAAAAATTACTTTAAGTTAATTTACATCTTATTTTATCATTATCTATTCATATTTAGTTTAATCCATATATGGTACATGTTTCTTACAGGGAGTGTTAACTGGGCCTTGTGGAACAAATATAATGCACGCTATGACAGTTGTAGGATACGATGAGACCCCAGAAGGATTGAAGTATTGGATCGTTAAAAATTCATGGGGAGAAGGATGGGGAATGAAAGGATACATCCATATGCAACGTGGAGTTGATCCACCTCACGGACTTTGCGCAATAAACACTCAATGCAGTTATCCTCTCAAGAGTATCGAGACACGCAATATTGAACTTTAAGATAAATCCGGATTTTCTCATGCATCAAGAGATTTAAAGTATGACGTGAAAATATCTGATAAAGATATTTTTTATCAATGCATAGAATATAAAATTGTTACGCTACTAAATCTTAGAAGGGCTTCACATCTAACATTATATGCGTAACAACCCCATATTTACTTTTTCAATTTCATATTAAGATTACTAGCATTGGCTTAAAAACATGGAAATAAATCTACTATGTAAAGATGTTGATTTCTTTATAATGTATGCATAACACCATTTTGTCTTTGGATTTGACTTGCGGTTTTTAATTTTTCTTCAATTATGAAGCACTAGTACATGTATACTTTTTTTTACAAAGCATTAGTACATGTAGAATTTTTTTCTTATATGTGAAAGTACTCACAAGATTGATTATTCTTATAGGTCTAGAGTTTGTCAGGTTTTTTAGTAGCATAAACACATTAAATATGAGGAAAGAGAGCATTTTTTTAACTTTTTGTTGGGCTAATTCAGTGCCCAATGGTCTCTGACTAAATTTAAACATAAATTAGAGTAAGTTAAAAAAGAATTTTTGATAATGAAATCAGCAAAAAACTCAAGAAGACTCACTGATAATGAAATCAGCGAGCAACCTTAAAAAATTTTAAGCAACGACATCGTCTAAGAATGGAATATTTCTTGAAGACATACTCGCTATCTTATACGGGTCAACTAGTATGTATATGGAACTGAAGCTGAAGGATAAAGATTTATCAGGAGTTGAAAACTCTGATGTGTATCAAAAGTTGTCAATTTAAATGACTAGATTTACCAAATGATGAACTAGAGTATACCCTTTCGAGTGCAATTTAGTATAGATAAGTCCAGCTCGTCCCAATGAAGTTTGTTAGTTTTAAATACAAAAAAATATATTATAAAAGAAGTTTCAAGTATTGTCATGGTCACAAGGCCAAGTTTGCTTTAACAAAAGAGGTGCTACTTCATAGTCACAAAGAACAAGTTACAGAAAACAAACTCAAAAAGAGACGTTTTAGAAATAAGTTTTCACATTCGATGCATTAAGATATGAGAGTTACAACAGGTCCTAAACAGTTTACAAAAATACCATAAGTGTTTAGACAAAACATAAAGTTTAGATAATTTTTTTCAAAAATTAAGTTTCATCGAATGTATAAAGAGTAGAGTCTCCAAAGTATATATTCGTACGGCTTCCCTCCAAGAAAAATACTTGAAATACCTGAGATAACATGCGAAAAACGTCAACAAATAATGTTGAGTGAAGTTCATAGGTTTTGATAAGTAAAACAATGTAATTCATAGAGATTATCAATAAATACGTAGAACGCAAGTATAGTTCATCGAGAGACATTGTAACACATATAATGTATAAATATTTATTGCATCGAGCTCATGACACCGAACCTTAACATAAATAAATTTGCGCATGAAAAGGTATTTTATTGCCATATACCTTAGTCTCAATACAATGCATCCGTTGACATGGTAATCCGATGGTACATACCCGGATGGGGATTGTCAATCCCAATAGATCTACTCACTTATACTAGCGTTTACCATGAAAGGTAATTAACGGTTCATGAAACTAGGGACTTTTTGGCAAAAGGTACTCAATGTCAATAAAACACATATTCGGATCAATCATACTAAGTAAATCACTTTGTGTTCAATTTTCAAAACTAGCATGTATCTCCCTCGCGGAATTTATAAAACAATTAAGTAAGTAAAAGTGAGGCTATGAACTCACCTTAAGCAAATAAGATCGTTAGACGAGCAAAAACCTCTAAGTACCACCTAAAAGATATGTCGTAAATTTAGAATAATGAAATAGTAGGCGATACGTAAAAATAAACATGTGTTTGTAAGATGTGTTTCTGTAACTAGTATGGCATTGCACTAAGGTTTTTCAAAGTAAAGTTTACCCAAAATATGTCAACCAACCTGATCTAATGTGTATTAAGACATGTAATGATTTTCACTTTTTATCATCCTAGCTTATTAACGTTTTTACTTCCCTTTACAAGTTTGGAACAATAGGTAAATCTCAAATTATGAATTTACCCCAATATTACAAGTCTCTAATTCCTAATCCGTAATTGATAAATATGTGAGGTTTTTGCATAAAAAAGTATTTTGAGACTATTTTTTAGATATGTGAGCCCCATTGCCCAAAAAGATTTATAACATGTTTGAAATTACTATTTTACCCCTAACTATCAAAGCTGTGATTTCACTAAATTTTACCTCTTTACGAAAACGATCATAAATCGAAATCTATATAAGTTATTGATGTGTGGTCAATGGGAGATGATAGCCCTAAGTGTCCTATACATGTAACATCTTTGCATTTTAAAATTTTAGTAAAAAAATCTAGAGTTATGCTCCTTTTCACTACAGTATGCAAAATCCAACTAGTTTTACTAAAATGGCGATAACTTACTCATCCGGAGGAGTTACGGACCCATCCAAATGACCACATATACCTTAAACATATATTTATATTTCTATCAATTTTTCCAGGTGACTTATGACCAAAAAAATTTATTAATTAACCCATTTTACTACTAGTCTAAAAACAGTCTCATAATCTCTTTGCCAAAAATTACTCCCAATAAGTTTCTACTTCACCAAAAATTGATACAATGCCATACCACCTTAGTCAACATGCTTAAAACATTATAGTACATATTTTTCCAAAAAATAAACATCAAGAGCAACATTTACAAGGAATGAAAATTTTAGAGAAACAAAAATAGAAGCTTAAAAGAAAAATGAAACTAGTGAAAAACAACACAACCTCAACTCCTTTTTCTTCCAAATTTCAAATCATCAATACCCACAATAAAATCAACCCAAACAATAATCTCAGCCTCATATCTTCAACTTTTAACCCAACCAAAATCAATCACCACACTCTAAAAACAAGTCTTGCAAAATTTGATCAACAAATACCACAACAAACCAACAAAAACCAAAACTTAAGACCACCAATTCCAACTACATCAACACCATTTTCCCATGAACTAACCCCTCTAAATAACTCAACAAATCAGCCCCTATACCTTATTAAAAGATGTTCTTGATGATAGGTTAAAAAGATTACAACAAGAGGACTACACTAGTCTTTAAACCTTTAACTATTGAATATATATTACTTAATTAGTAAAATTTTGAAGAAATGGTGATGATGGTGATGCTCTAGAGACGTCCAAAAAAGGGGAGAGCAAGAAAAATGATAGATTATTTTTTATTTGTAACTATGAGAAGAGTATAATGGTTTAGTTGGTATAGTATCATGGCATACAATCTAAATGGACAAGTGTCTCATTTTTATAAAAATGAAGATACTTAACCAAAGATTTATGCCACCACATGGAGTGTGTGGCATTTTGGTTTTTGGTAGGTGTGGAAAGTTTTTGTTAATATTTGTATAAAATTTTGAATAAGTGGGTAGTTTTGGAGCCAACGGGTGTAAACGTAAAATATAACAAGAGTTTAGGCGGAACCATAAAGTGAAAACGTATAAGATAAAAATAAAATTCCATCATACAAGATACTTTTCTGAAATAATAAATTACGTAGGACACGTAGACGAATATTAATTCTAAACACGGCTCAAGCTTAGCTTGGAACAAGAATTTCCAAATCGACTAAATAGTAAAATGCATAATTTTACTCAAAAGTAAAAATTAGAAATAAACACGGATTAGATATTAACCTTGAAAATACAAAATGTCATAGCCTTCTCCCCTTAAGAGAGTGTCGTCCGGGTGCTCAATTCGCATTATTCGCCGTCGGTTTACTTGTTAAGAGATGAGGATACTTGCTCTTGAATTGGTTTTCTTGCTCCCATGTGAATTTAGGTCCTCGCTGAGAGTTCTAATGAACTTTGATGATAGGGATACGGTTCTACTTTAGTTGTTTGACCTCATGGTCTATGATCTCTATAGGCTCCTTGATAAAGTGTAGTTTGTTGTCGAGTCGAAATCCAACTAGTGAAATGAAAAGGTTTTCATCAAATAAACATTTTTTTCAATACAAGGGCTAAAGCTCCTATCTTCAGACTATGCGTCAAGTGTTCGAGGGGTTCAATAAAATAATTAAATAAGGTAGCAAACGAATAATGAAGAAATAATAGTCAACACATAAAATGTATGCAATGTGTATGTAGGTACGGATTACTTGTTATGAAAATACTTAATGAAAGGATTAAATATATGTTCTGATGAAAAGGCAAAGAAAACAAAGAATTAATAAGTCGTGCCAATGATCAAAGAAGCATATATCAAGTAACAATACGTATCAAGATCGAAAAATGAATTTGTACCGATAATCATTGTGAACGGAGGGATCAAAGAAATTACAAATCTTCAAAGGAAGTGAATGCCAATACAAAGAGGTTATAACGTGTTTGATATTTCAGGATTAAAGAATCCTAAAAGGAAGATTGACAATTTTTTTTACGAACAAAGAAACAGATGACCAACAATCAATGCAAAGTAAGAATCAATAGTTCATGAAAAGGATGGTCATAGTATCACAAGGAAAATCAATGAAAGTATATGGAGATATAATAAAAGATATCTCGAGCATGTAAAATACGAATAAGTCGACGACTTAAGAGAGCACGTAAAAGAACATATGTACAAATGTAATGATGATCAAAAGAATAAATATAGTGAATGATTCGCATAGACAATTTAAAAATCAAAGAAGTATGAAGAATCATTTGTACAAACAATCAAGTAAACAAAGAATCAATTGATCATAATAATGGTAGGATAGAGATAGGTGTCAGGAATATCAAATTACAGCAACGGTCATCAAGAAATGAACGTAAAGAATTATGAAAGACTATAAAGAATCATTTGTAAAATTAATCGATTCAAACGAGAGAATTGATATCAATAGCTAAAAGAGGCACATATCAAAGAAGTAATATATCAAGGATGTTAAAGGGGATAGGGGAAATAATGGTATAAACAATTAATCATTAAAGAGAGTTAATACTAAATGGCTAAAACGAGCACATATTAAGAGAATGGTTTATCAAGGATGTTGAACTTAATGATACAACAGTTTAATTATTTGAAGAGATTGGATATATCTGTACTACAAGCAAACAATACATCGAGAGTTTTCAAATGAATGTTTTAAATAAAAAGGGTCATCATTATCGATGATGATCGAGATTCCCTCTTCGAAATGGGGGCTACTTGTTGTGTCGTTTCCAAATGATACTCTAGTCGAAAGACGTGGCCTTCATTAGCGTGGTTTGTCGCACGGGTCTTCATGCGTGATTCTTTCTTGGCATCTCGGATCTCGTTCCATTCTAGGCAAAAAAGCATGTCAGCCATACGTTGGACTATCAGTCAGTCACTTGATAGCTGTCAAAATTTAGCAATTGCCTTCTTGGTAGCATAATTCTCCTAAATCCCAAGGAGAAATAAAGAAAAAGAATAAGATGTTAATGAGCCATGTTCCAAAAGTAGATGTTCCAAGGCGCCATGTACGAGGTGACAATTAAATTGTCGCATTCCAATTAGCCGACATGTTTCTATGCGGTGGGTTACGTGACGACGTATGCGTTTAAGAAGTTCGAGGTGAGTGTTCAAACTCGGAGTCGATTAGTAAAATAACCGGTGGGATCGACAAACTATGTCGAATTTTAATATCGCCGAAAATGATATTATGGAAAAATCATGAAAAGCTTTAGAGACCATTGTATCGCTAACAATGTCTTAAGAAGGTTTTAGAGATCGTTGTATCACCCACAACGTCTTAAGAAAAGTCTTAGTATTTATATAAACAAGATTTATATAAAAAGAAAATATAGTGACACTCTAGTAGGTAGACATAAGTAATCGAACATGGTTGACATTTATATAAATAACTTTTACATAAATAAATAGTGATACTCTTAAAGATGAGCGGGAGAGTTCGAAAAGTAAATAGAGTATGTATATAAATATCCTTATATAATACTAGTAGTGATGCTCGAGGGAGTAAATATAAGAAACCAGGAAGTACGCGCGTACGGATATCGGATAAAACAAGAGGAGACTCTTAATTATGAAAAATAGTTATAGTATAGGTTTTGAAAATGACCTAGTTCTCTATAACCAGTGCTCTGATACCAATCTGTAACACCCCCAAAATTCGGCACGCAGCATAATACAACATTGGGGTGCTACTTCATAGTTACAAAGTACAAGTTACAGAAAACGACCTTAAAAAGAGACGTTTTAGAAATAAGTTTTCACATTCGATGCATTAAAATATCAGAGTTACAACATGTTCCAAATGGTTTACAAAAATACCACAAGTGTTTAGACAAAACATAAAGTTTAGATAAAAATTTTCAAAAATTATGTTTCATCGAATGTATAAAGTGTAGAGTCTCCAAAGTACATATCCGTGCGGCTTCCCTCCAAGCAAAATACTTGAAAAACCTGAGATAACATGCAAAAAACATTAACAAATAATGTTGAGTGAAGTTCATAGGTTTTGATAAGTAAAACAATGTAATTCATAGAGTTTATCAATAAATGAGTAGAACACAAGTATAGTTCATCGAGAGACATTGTAACACATACAATGTATAAAATTTTATTGCATCGAGCTCATGACACCGAACTTTAACAAAAATAAATTTGCCCATAAGAAGGTATTTTATTGCCATATACCTTAGTCTCAATACAATGCGTCCGTTGACATGGCAATCTGATGGTACATACCCGAAGGGGGATTGTCAATCCCAATAGATCTACTAACTTGTACTAGCGTTTACCATGAAAGGTAATGTAACACCCCTATTTTTACAATATAGTAGCGGAAGCTAATCTGGGGTATTACTTCAAGGTACAATAGTCATAATCATAGAAAACGAATAAAAAAGAGTCGTTTTTGAAAATTTAGTTATCATTCATTATTTCATCAGAGTTTTTACAAAAGAGAGGTCCCAAAATCTAAAACACAAAGTTTGAATGATAACAGTTTTGCCATCTTCAAGTCCTCGCCACTCCGTGCCATAAGTTGCTTAATTACCTGAGATAAAACATGCTAAAAAGTCAACACAAAGGTTGAGTGAAATTCATAGGTTTAAGTTAAATAGTTTGAATGCAAATTCGATATTGGGTTACGTTGTTATACACCCGTTATTTGTAAAACAATTATTATTGCCATTAGCTCATGAATCCGAAACCTTGGGATATATAATAATCACACGTTATAGCCCCAACGGGTGCCTTTGCCAAAACACCCGCAGTTATATTCTAATGATGTGCAATTGGTTACCGATATCACTGGGTACACCAACGGGGAGTCCAACCCAAATAGATCTATTCACAACATTCGCGCTCACTCCGTAGAGTAATTAACGGTTCATGATATTGGGGACTTAAAGGCAAAATAGTTACTTAGGCAATAATAAATCAGGACATCATACAGAAATAATTGCATTCATGGTTTATAGCATGTATCCCCCTCGCGGGTTTATGAAATATTTAAAATATTGAAATGCGAGGCTATGAACTCACCTTAACAGTATAGGGAAATTTGATTGATAGCAAAGGTATATGAAATGAAAGTAACGGCTTCGTCACACAACCTGGGTAATATGTCAAGTCTTAGTTTGATTGTTATGTTTCAAAACTTTATAAAGTATAATGTATATCTTTGATTGAATTATTATGGAGTATTGTATCACCGTTCGGGCCATCATAATTCAGAGGTCATTCATAAACCGTTTGAGAGCTAGGCACTTAAATCCATAACACCCAACAACGTCAGTCAGAACTAAACCAAGATGAAACCCCTTAAAGAATGAAGCTCCCTAGTATTGTGATACTATATTGATTCGGATAGGATTTTTATAAAGAAATTCGATGATCGAATGTTATATAATATTTTATAACAGAATCGGTTTTAAGGGGGGTTTTTGTTCAATAACTGGAAATGATAACACATTTCCCCCAAAAAGCGTTAAGTAATGTTATGTCTTATAAGGTTTTAAACATATTTCTACACTATTCAAGAATGTTACATTTTAGACCCTTAAGAATGAAAAACGGCAAAATATACCCTTGGAGTTTTCATTTTTACAATTTGGTCCTTCTAGTTTAAAAGATGACAAAGTAAACCTTGTACTTTGGAAAGTGACATAATTAGACCCTTATAGTTACAACTTGAATAAAAGATAAATTAGTCCCTTTAGTTATTAGTTTCAGAAAGTTTAACATAGATACCCCATTGCATGAAGAATAATTAAAAACTATCCTAATTTGCATGCAACTATTTTAACAATCCAAAAGATATTTCAGGTTTATAGCTTACAATAAGCTAAAATAACAGATTTTAACGTAACGAAAGTTTAAAATAACGATTCGTTAAGCCAGAATCAAAACAGGTCAAATTAGGGTTTTAAACGAAAAACGCGTAGTTTTTATTACCCCCCCCCCCCCCCCCCCCCCCCCCCCCCCCCCCCCCCCCCCCCCCCCCCCCCCCCCCACCCCCCCCCCCCCCCCCCCCCCCCCCCCCCCCCTCATATTTTCAGACTTAACAAAGTGGTTGATTTAACATTATTTAGAGATGAATAAACTACATTTAACCATTATAACGATTAGATTTAAGAAAAACATAAAATTAGGGTTTAGGGTTTAGGGTTTCGGTTTTGGATCAAAATGGTAAAACGCCTAGAATTTGCTCGAATCAAACTATTTCATAAGCAAACTTTTAAAATGCTAATTAATCGATAAAACTATTCAACCCCCCCCCTTCTAGTTTATATAGATCATATGAACATTATATGGATTTAGGAGCAGGTATAGATCATAAGTCGAAATGCACTTGTACGCCTAGTTTTTCTTCTTTGGGGCTTCAAGGCTTCAATCTTTCTCTTGATTATTGTTCTTGGAACCTCTTAGGAACTTCTTGAGCATAGATTTGCTATTATTGTGGGTTATAGGAAGAAGATGTGGGGGATGAGTTGATATGAGGGGTTATGTACCCTTTTTATACTCGATCGAGTCTTGGAGGCCAAGGGAGGAGTTGCAAGGTGTAATGATTTGTAGATGCTATGTTGGGAGGTATAGGGATGACATGGGAGGTCTATGGTGGTAGCTAGAGTGATGTGGAGGTTGTTTATGGTGGTGGTGTGTCGCAGCATACTTAGAGACCAAGGGAGGTGATGTGGCCTCTTAAGCAACCAAGAAATGAGCTAGATATTTAGGAGAGGTGCTTGTAAGCTAGTTGGGAGGCAAGTAGCTTGATCATTGTGGTGCTTGTTTGCAAAGTGAAGTTTTAAAATGGGTCAAAAGGCAAGAAAAGAGGTCGCGTGTTCATAAGGCTTAAACTAGGTTTTTTCTTGGTTATTTTCGTGTACATTTGATTAGTAATGATAGATTAAAGATTATAAGACTTGTATTAAGGGTTTACAACAAGATTTGATTAGTGGTTCGGCTTTGAAATTAGTAAAAATGAGTAAACGGGTCACGAATCGAAATTAGGGTTTGATTAGGGTTTCTTTGATTCAATTCGTGTACATTGTTATAAAAATGGTGAAATGATGAGGGAATGTGATTTGTAATGTTGTAATTTATATTATTACAACTTATTTGAGTAATGGTTGAGGTTAAAAACAGATAAGAACCAAGAAGCGGGTCATGGTTTACTATTTAGCTCGAGTTAGGGTTTCTAACTTGGATTTCTTGAAATTTCATGAAATGAGAATGAATATGGATTGTAAATGAAGTATATGACTTGCTTGAAACTTGTACTTGATAAATTGTATAAGATTTTTTAGGAAAACAGAGGTAAAACGGCTATTGTAGATGTCATGCTTAATGACTTATACATTGTACTTTTAAGGACTTGTACATTGACTTGGAGGGAGTTTATATTTCAAATGAGATGTTATATTACTTGTACATATGCTTTAGTAGCTTGTGCATTCACTTTAGATATTAACTTTACATGGAATTAGGGTTTTAGAGGTATACGATAATGGTTTAAGGTCTGTCTTGATATAACGTTGCAAATGGTACATTATATGAGTAATGTACTTTGTAAAAATGATATTAAGATATTGACTTGACATATTATGATGTTTGCTTGACATATATGTAGATAGGATTGCCATAAGTAGGTTGCGTGAGCTCGTTAACTTTAGTTATGCAAGTTGCATTGTATATTGAGATATTGGTAATGCAAGTAATGTAATAAAGCGAAAAATTTCCCTGAAAAAGGTGGTTCATATATAATAGATAGATAGTACATTGTATCTAACTTAATAGATGGATATTTACATTGATGAAAATTTGTGGGTTGTTATAGTCCCCCATCCTTAAAGAAATCTCGTTCTGAGATTTAATTGGATGATGAAGTAATGTTTGAAAATAGATTAGGATATTTGGCACGAATTTCATCTTCGCATTCCCATGTAAATTCTGGTCCTCTTTTATAGTTCCATCGCACTTTGACTATAGGAATGCGACTTCGTTTTAGTTTCTTGATTTCACGATCCATAATTTCCACTGGTTCTTCTACAAAGTTGAGTTTTGTCGTCGAGTTGAAGTTCTTTCATTGGAATGATGAGAGATTCATCGGATAAGCATTTCTTGAGATTAGAAACGTAGAAAGTATTGTGGACATTACTAAGTTCTTCAGGAAGCTCTAGTTTGTATGCCACTGGGCCAATCCGTTCAAGGATTTTGAATGGTCCAATGTATCAGGGATTAAGTTTTCCTTGTTTTCCGAATCTAAAGATACCTTTACGAGGTGATACGTTTAACATAACGCGATTGCCAACTTGAAATTCTAAAGGCTTTCGCCTTACATTGGCGTAACTTCTTTGCCGATCTCTTGCAGCTTGCAAGCGTTAACGAATTTGCACGATCTTTTCAGTGGTTTCATGAATTATTTCTGGTCCCGTGAGTTGAACATCTCCAACTTTGGCCCAACAAACAGGTGATCTGCACTTTCGACCATAAAGTGCTTCGAATGGTGCTGCCTTAATAGTGGCATAATAACTGTTATTTTAGGAAAATTCTATCAATGGTAAGTGTTTATCCTATCCTTTCCCGAAATCTATAACACAAGCTCGCAGCATGTCTTCGAGTGTTTGGATGGTTCTTTCACTTTGTCCATCGGTTTCAGGATGATATGTTGTACTCATGTCTAATTGAGTAACCAAAGCATTTTGCAATGATTGCCAGAATCTGGATGTGAAATGACTGTCACGATCTGAGATGATGGATATTGACACGCCATGTCGAGAGACTATTTATTTGATGTACAACTTTGTAAGAGTTTTCATACTATCAGTCGCTTGAGTGAGTATGAAATGTGCGGATTTGGTAAGACGATTGACAATAACCCAAATGGTGTCATGTCTGTTGGAGGTTTTGGGTAACTTTGTGATGAAATCCATTGTTATTCTTTCCCATTTCTACATAGGAATTTTCGGTTGTACCAGTAAGCCGGATGGCTTTTGACATTATGCTTTAACTCTAGAACATGTCAAACATTTGCCAACATATTCCGCGATGATTGCCTTTATGTTAGGCCACCAATAGAGTTTCTTTAGATCGTGGTACATTTTATCAGAACCCCGGTGAATAGAATATTTCAATTTATGAGACTCATGCATGATCAAGTCTCTTAAACCGCCAAAAAGTGGTAACCAGCTTTGATTTTTAACACAACGAGTTCCATCAAGACGTATTTCAAATTATTTGTCCATTCCTCGTAGGTTTTCATTCTTGACATTTTCTTCTATGAGGGCTTTATTTTGAGCTTCGAGAATTTGTGATGGTAATTTTAGATGAACGGTTATGATCAATGCTCTAACTCGGAGTGGTTTGATTTGTTTCTTTTGGCTTAAGGAATCCGCCATAACATTTGCCTTTCCAGGATGATAGCAAATCTTACAATCATAATCTGCGAGTAATTCTAACCATCGGCGTTGCTTCATATTCAATTCTTTTTGACGAAGAATGTGTTGAAGGCTTTTATTATCAGTGAAAACTATACACTTTGTACCATATAGATAGTGTCTCCAAATTTTAAGAGCGAATACCACTGCTCCTAATTCAAGTTCATGAGTGGTATAGTTTCTTCGTGAGGTTTGAGTTGTCGAGATGCATATGCAATGACTTTTTCTTTTTGCATTAATACAGCTCCTAAACCTTGAAGAGATGCATCACAATAAACGACAAAGTCATCATTTCCTTCTGGTAATGCTAAGATTGGTGCTTCATAGAGTTTTTGTTTAAGGAGTTGGTGTGACAATCCGTCAATTTTAGGTCGTTATTTTATTCTCGAGTATTAATTATAATTTACATTTTTATGTTGAGATATGAATGGAAATTTAAAATATTTATTTTTGACGTTTTGCGAGTCGACGTTTGACCGCGCATTCGTTAATAGTTTCGAGCATCGTAAAAATATACGACGCGACTCGTTATTATTATTTTTTTTAAGATTTTAAACATATATTTTTTTTCTTTTAAATGTCGTCATTTTGTTCCTTGTCTTGAGCCAGATTCGTGTTTTAAAATGTACACATTTTATTAAATGCTTTAAACCAAGAAAAAGATGACGGAAATAAAAATGGTCTCGAAAGTTTAATCTCGAGCCACGGTAGTTGGTTTTTATTTAAGCAAAAGTGTGGCGTGTCAAAAATATAAAAGAGAAAGGAGGGGAGGACTATTTTTGCCAAAAGCTCAAAATAGGGAAGTATATAAACATATTTCCTTCCATTTCATTTCATTTCTAACAAAACAAAAAGGTGTAAGTGTGTGTGTTCTTATGGCCGGCCACCATGACACCGGAATCTGCCGCCAGAAAAGTTTTCCGGTGACCGAAAACCGCCGTGTCGCCGGAAAACGTCACATGCACAATGACCAACTTATATTTTCCGAATCCTCTCGTCATTTCCTACGTATCTATCCAATAAAATCACACATGCAATGAATATTCTTGGAGTAAAGACTAAGCTTGGATTTGGAAGTTCTACATAAAGTTTGTTGTTTATTGTTGATACATATTGATCATTTTCTACACATTCCTTGTGGTAAAAATCTCATGAGTTATGCTTATGTTTTGTCTTTTGATTTCCAAGTGTATATGTACATGCATGATATATGATGATCAAGGATTAAAATGGGATTTGTGTGTTGAATCAAGATTTAAGAACTAGGCATAAAATAGTCATCTAAACAGTGAAATGACATAAAATTTATTAGGTTGTGATGAACATTAGGTTTCAAAGATTTTGAGTGAGTTGGAATGATGAGATTCGATTACACAAGGTTGTAGATTAATTGTTTTATGAAACACGTGGAAATTTGAATGATTTCTAGAAAGTGAATATTGAGTGAGATATGGTCAAAATACTAAAACTAGTGGATTCTGACCTGCTGAACATGATTTGGGCCCTCAATGCCCTAATGTATTAAAATAGACATATTGAAACCTTTTGGCTTTAAGCCTGACTTGGGCTTTAATTAATGGGCAAAGACCATGGTCTTGGGTTTAAGAAATATCAACCTAATAACTTAATGGCTTCCCTTATGGGCCTATATGGGCTTTTTGGACCAATTTGGACAATACAGTAAAATGGTCAAATAAAAACAAGTTAAAAACCTAGAAAACTTGAAGTGTGAAATAATTATATTTCAAAAGCATGATCATCATATAAACTACATGTATACATATACTTATTTAATTTATGATTTATCGTTAAATTTTTATCGACTAGAAACCTAAGACCCGTTACGACTTGTATAGATCTTGGTTGATTGACGCGCCTACTTTCGGAGTTTTTATTCATCGATATTCTCGTCCGACATCACTAAGTGAGTTCATAGCCTCGCATTTTTACACTTTAATTGTTTTATAAACCCGCGAGGGAGATAACATGCTTGTTTTTAAAATAGAACACAAGGGAAGATTGTATGCTAGTTTGCCTTAATTATATTGATAAGTTAGCTTACTCGCTAGATAAAAACCTGCGGAAATCATGAATGTTAAGTTGCCTGGAAATGTCATAACAGCTTATACATGGAATAGTACTATTTGAAGGCTGCCACCTCCAATCCATGACGACTGGCATCGTCACAGTGTCAGGAATATGACAAAACGGATGCGTTTTAAGAGAGAATAATATCACTCAAAGCGAGGAGGCAATACTTGTTTGGGACCCCAACATATAGGATATGGTAAACGTCGAGTTCATAAGGCTTTATATAATCCCCCCCTTTATAACGTTGTCTGATCCCCAACGATATATCCTGATGAAATTTTAGAAATGATACTTGTGTTCGGAGATTAATATATTGGGAACACCAACATATTTTTGTATGGATTTTATATATAAACTCTATTGGATTCACTCAACATTATAGTTTGACTTTAAACACGTTTGTTTTATCTCAGGACCTTACAGGTAATTCGATGAAGGAGATTTCGGAGAAGAATATTGAAATAAATAATCTTTGGAAGTGCCGCCATTTACATAAAATCATTCGAAGAAAACTTTGAAAACTATGTATTGAATGTGGAAAACATTTTGGGACCTATGTTGTAAAACTTTTCCTTCGAATGAATGTATTTAAAAATGTCTCTTTTCGAGTCGTTTTCTATTCTTTGATTGAGCTATTTGTATTAAGCCGTAGCACCCCAAATGACCCTTCCCGCTGATGAAAAAATTAAAATGGGGGTGTACAATGTGGTATCAGGAGCTATAATTATAGAGAACAAAAGATTTTCAAAAATAAAAATGAATGAAAGAATTTTTGAAATCTTTTGACTATAACAGTGCAATAGAAACCAGTAAAGTGTCGTTATTCTTGTTGTGTTTGGGGTATGTCGTTATTCTTGTTGTGTTTGGGGTATGGGGAGGGGTTTTCTTGCTAGTGGTGATAAGAAGAAAAAAGAGGGCGGTTCTAAGGTGGTTTGTAAGAAGGAGAATAAGGATGGTGGTTGTTATGGCAGGGTGGATCAACAACGGATGTTTGATACCCCAATTTAGATTGTATTGCCAACGTGTGACTAGCATTGATGGTACTAATTAGATGTCCCTAGAGAATTCATAGGAAACCCATGCGTAAAAGTTGTTATAATGAGGAGATTGTGGGCAGTCATTCGAAGGGAAGAGGGTAGAATTCCTAGTAAAGTGTCGTGAGGCTGTTTAGGAACTTGAATGTTAAGGATGTTGTATTGCGATTCTAATGCACTAATTCAGGTGGTTCTTTCGCTAGCTTGTTAAAGCCTAAGGATGCAACAAACAAGGTACACTTTCGTACTCTTGTCAATGATGAACGCATTGAATCTATTGACTGTGTGCTTCCTAGAGATGCGGCTGCAAAGATCAAAGGAAGGTATGAAAGCTCCATTGTGGGATTTTTTTCTTGGTAAAGATCCTTCATTTCCGGTTGTTCAACAGTATGTATCCAATACGTGGAGGAAATTTGGTTTTGAAAGGATTACGCGTAATGATGATGGTGTCTACTTGTTTAAGTTTGCTACTAAATCAGGTAGGGATCAAGTGATTGAGAAGGGACCGTGGTTGATTCGCAAATCACCTATTATTCTTAGCAAATGGTCACCTAGTGTGTCGTTGAAGAGGGTAGAGGTCGCTAAAGTTTTCGGTTTGGGTTAAAAAAGTACAATGTTTCCTGTTCTTGGCTTACATCTGGGAGAGGATGGTTGATGAGTTTGCTTTGGTACTCAGATGGTAAGCCTATCAAATCTTGATGGCTTTGTTACTAGTTCTATGTGGGAATCAAGGGGTAGGAATTAGTTTGCTAGAGCTTTTGATTGAGATTGACGCGGCTGCTGGTTTGAAAAAGGAGGTTACTATGGCTATTCCGGTGGATGAAGGCGATGGTCATATTAAGGAGACTGTTCGAGTTGAGTATGAATGGAAGCCTCCACATTGTGTTGATTGTAAAAGTTTTGGTCATGATACTTTATTGTGTCCTAAACGTGTTCGTGAGGAGGTTCCTAAACATTCAGCTAGGGTTGCTAATACTACGGTTATGGAAGAGAATGATGACGGGTTTACTGAGGTCAAGAGCCGTAAGAAGAAGAAGGGCGCTGATTTTAATGGTATTAGGTTGAATAAGCCTAAGTCTACGGTTATGTGGCAGCAAAAGAAAGGTGGTGATGCTAAAGGGGGGTCTAAATCAGCCTCTCCTTGTGTGTCAACGAATGATGATGGTAATAGGGTATCAAACCCAGGTTTGGAGACGGCTAATCCGTTTGATGTGTTAAATGTGGATGGTGATACTATTGGTGATTCTGTGTCTCAACCTAAGGTTAGTACTCATGTTGATCCTGTTTTGGATGAGAAAAAGAAGGGGGCTGATGTTCCTAGTAGTTCTAATTCTGGTTCTGGTAATGGTCTTAAGGGTAAGAATGTTAGGAGTCCTTCTAAATGGGATAATCGTGAAATTATTAATGAAGATGATACTACTGATGATGAGGCTGTTTTTACCGCATTGGGTGGTTCTTTAGGAGGTGGTAATGAGCTTGAAGAAGATGATTTTGATTTCTATGATGGCTATGCGGATCAGGTCATCGGCCTTGATGATGCTCTTAAGGAATATCGTGACTTCAAGCTAAATATGAGTGGTAGAAAATAGTATTTGTTTTCTTCTTGTTTTTAATGTTTGTGTAGACGTATAAGAGTGGCATGTCATTCTTATGGAGGTTTGTTTGGTTTTAGCTTTTTATGCTGGTTGTTGCCCATGTAACGGGTTGTGATATAGGACTTCACCTATATCCATTGTTCTTAAACGCTTTTTTGGAGTAATATATTTTACCGGGAAAATAATGTGGTGAAATGGTTATTGTAATAACCCTTTTACCCAAAAAACAGTGCAATAGAAAATCGTCCCGAATTACGACGGGACAAAATGAGAAGGAAAAATGGGGGTGTTACAGATTGGTATCAGAGCTTAAGTTATAGAGAACAAAAGATTTTCAAAAAGAAAAATGAACGAAAGAATTTTTGAAATCTTTTGACTATAACGGTGCAATAGAAATCTCCGAATTACCGACGGGACAAGAATGAGAAGGATTTATTTATCGATATATATATGGAAAAATATATATATGTTGTAATATGAGATTTTCATTTATTTTGAATATAAATGTTGATTATGTGATTATTTTAATACTAATACGAGATATTTATACGACGCGGATTGTCATGAAGAACCCTAACCCTCTTAACGAACCGAACGAAGCTATTCCCGAAGAAAACCCAGTTATTCCCGATCCGAACCAAGTTGTGGATGTCCATGATCCCAACGAAATGGTTGACATTCCGGACGACGTTGATTTAGTTGATTATGATGGTGATGATGAAGAAAACCCGGAAGAAGATCCGGAAGAAGACCCGGAAGAAGAACCAGAACCGAATAATGGGCTTGTGAATCAATTTGCCCCACATGTTGACCCACATCAGCCCGGTGTTATGATTGGTTGGTTAGAGGAGAATGATGGTGTAAATGAAGGTGTTAATAATGAGGATATTGAAGACGAAGATGTTGAGATTGAGCTCGATGACGATGCTGAGTTGATATTTCCTTATGAGGTGGAGGGTGACAAAACCCTGCCACATGGAGGTGTGTCATCCAATTCTAAGCCACCTAATGCAGAGCCACCTAATGCGGAGTCATCTGATTCTGTATCATCTGATTCTGAGTCAGAGGAAAAGGAGGCCGACGTTGCACCTGAGGACACTTTTGGGACTATTACCCAAAGGCCTTATGTTGTTCGCGACTTTTCGAGGGGTGTATTTGAGGTAGGAGAGCCATCTTCTGCTCATGACTCATCTTATGTCGGTGGATTGGCACCTTGGGCATTGAGACGTGATTTATAGGCGTCCCGTGCACGATCTAGAGTCACGGAAGCTGAGTTGGGAACATGCCAAACTGAGATTGCTCTTCTAAAATCAAAGAATAAGATCGGGGAAAAAGAGAGAGAGATACCTAATTATGATTTAGGAAACGTTAAGCATGTTTTGGGTGGTGTTTTAGAGAGGTTAAAGGTGTTAGAGAGCAGGGAGAATGCTACTTCAAAGAAGAAGTTGGTTGAGGCTGAGATGAAGTTGGAGTTGGCTCGTATGGAGCATGATATGGTGGAGAGGAGATTACATGCATCTTATGGGTGGAACAAGAGGTTTTATATGGAGATGGTTCGCATTAGGGCTGTTCCTAAGCCACCATCCGATGATGAAGGTACTGAGCGTCCGAGAAAGAAATCGAATAAATCTTATTTTGATGGGACCGAGGGACCTTCCGAGCCACGTGGACCACCTAGTGACTCTTGGTAGATTAGTTTATCATTTATAGTATCTTTTGTAAATCACTAACTAAACTGAGATATCAGTTAGTAGAACTAGTCCTTGGAGTTGTATAACATTAGATGGTGACATGTAATGTGTCATGATACAACTTATGACTCGTTTATGATTAATGAAATGACTATCTTTTGGTTTTTAAATTCTACGTGTGTCATTGTTATCTTTCTATTCTTATTTCTTTTAACTGTTCCTATTGTTTGATGCAATCATTGAATGAATTGTCATTATGATTTGAATTGTGTTCTAACTTCTTTTCCTCGTATTCTCAATCGCCATCGATATCATGGATCTCATGATGATTTTGGCTAAACTCATTTCCTATCATATTATAATCATTTCACCTATTCATTTTGTGAACCACTCTTTACTACGCTCATGCAAACTACTTATTGTTTAATAAGTTAATATAATATCACCTGAGAAAATTTAAATTGTCACCATTTTATGAGTTATTTTAATTAAGAATTATAAATAGTTGCTATCACCAAAAAAAAAATTATTTATTAAACATCTTGTAAATTAAATTACTTTCATACTATGAACGGTTCTGTAAAATCATTTTTGATTTCTATCTTATAATTAAGCATGATTATACATTTAAATATGATGACATTAGTTTGACGAACTGAGCATTGAATTTTTTTTGCTATCCTAAATTATACATAGTCGTGCACCTACGTATAATTTAGAAGGGGCCATGCAAGGTTGAATAGTAGTCACCATAAGATTTTGAGAAAGATCAATTTTTAACTGTAATTCCGAAAAATCAAGATTTTGTATGGTTTGCAAGTGGTACAAGTAGGGACATCTGCATATGTACCCTTATCCTTTTCCCAATCGAATTACCATATGTGGGATGCGGTCTTAACTTAACAATTGGTTTATCTACTTCTTATTTCCTTTCTTTCGTCTGAAATTCTTTGGACATTAATATTTATCGACTATTGATACCCGACTTGAAGTTTCGACGTTCCTATCCTTTCTTTTCGACTAATCCTCCTTTGAGTAACGTGGGTAAAAATTCCGAGATGCGTTCAGAGGTGAATAACGAATTAGGAAAGTATGGGGTTTATGCATATCCATTATGGTATTAGCCTTTCTTTTGACTCGAAATTCGCCCGTGTAAATCACGCGCTAACTTTGCTCTTTTATTGCTAACTCTGTCTCTTGATTCCTTTGATTCGAGAAAGGTTATGAGTTATTCCTAGCTATGAAGTCGAATTGGCCGATGGAGAAGTAGTAAGTACCAATAATGTGTGAAAAAGGTGTACACTTAATCTTTTAAACCATTCTTTTCCAATTGATTTAATGGTTATTGAACTAGGAGGTTTTGATATCATTATTGGGATGGATTGGTTATCACGATATGATGCCACTATTTTGTGTGGTGAGAAAAAGGTTAGGATTCCCTTGTAAGGTAAGACGTTGGTTATCGAAGGTGATAGAAATAATTCCCGATTGAAGATCGTTTCTTGTATTAAAGTTCAAAAGTATATCGAGAAAGGTGGTGAGCTATTTTTAGCTCAAGTAACCGAGCAAGAACCGAAAGAGAAGCGATTAGAAGATGTCCCTGTTATCCGAGATTTTCCCGAGGTATTTCCTGAAGATTTACCTGGACTTCCGCCACCTAGGCAAGTTAAGTTCCGTATTGATCTTATCCTCGGTGCTGCACCTGTGGCACGTGCGCCATATCGTTTAGCACCATCCGAATTGAAGGAGTTGTCCGAGCAACTGAGAGAGTTGACAGAGAAAGATTTTATTCGACCAAGTTAGTCACCATGAGGAGCTCCGGTATTGTTCGTAAAGAAGAAGGATGGATCGTTCCGAATGTGCATTGATTACCGCGAACTGAATAAGTTGACGATCAAGAATCGATATCCATTACCGAGGATTAATGACTTATTTGATCAACTGCAAGGGTCTAGTGTAGATTCGAAGATTAATTTGTGGTCTGGTTATCATCAACTTCGTATCCGCGAAGAGGACATTCCAATTACTGCATTTAGAACTCGATATGGAAATTATGAGTTTCAAGTAATGCCTTTTTGGGCTGACTAATGCACCTGCAGTATTCATGGACTTAATGAATCGCGTGTGCAAGCCGTATCTTGATAAGTTTGTGATCGTGTTCATTGATGACATTCTGATTTATTCCAAAAATAAAGAAGAATATTATGAACATTTGAAGACTATCTTGAATTTGCTAAGGAGTGAAAAATTGTACGCAAAATTTTCGAAGTGTGATTTTTGGCTTGATTCTGTACAATTCCTTGGCCATGTGATTGATAGTAGTGGAATTCATATTGATCCTGCGAAGATTGAAGCCATTAGAAATTGGCCCGCACCGACGACACCAACAGAAGTGCGACAATTCTTGGGTTTGGCAGGTTATTATCAAAGGTTTATTAACGAGTTATCTCTAATATCCAAACTATTAACTAACTCACTCAGAAAAATAAGCCGTTTGTATGGGGAAACGACGAAGAGGAGGCATTTCAAACATTGGAAGCTGAAATTGTGTAGTGCGCCAATATTATCACTACCCGATAGAAGCGAAGACTTTGTTGTGTATTGTGATGCATCCCTTAAAGGATTTGGAGCTGTGTTGATGCAACGAGAAAAGGTGATTGCGTACGCCTCTAGACAACTTAGAAAGAATGAAGAAAACTAGACGACCCATGACTTGGAATTGGGAGCGGTGGTTTTTGCTCTTCGATTATGGAGACATTATTTGTACGGCACTAAGTGTACGGTATACACCGATCACAAAAGCCTACAATATATTTTGGATCAAAAAAGAGCTAAACATGAGGCAGCGTAGGTGGATTGAACCTCTGAGTGATTACGATTGTGTTATCCGTTATCACCCAGGGAAGGCGAATGTTGTCACTGATGCGTTGAGCATGAAGGATAAAGAGCCGATTCGAGTGCGTGCTTTGGTTGTGACAGTGCATAATAATTTACCCGAACAAATTTGAAATGCACAAGTTGAAGCGTGCAAGAAGGGGAATATTGGAGCCGAAGGATTTCTTGGCAAAGGAGAGCCATTCGAAGTTAGACCCGATGGTACGAAATGTCTGAAAGGACGAGTATGGTTACCATTATTTGGAGGATTGAGAGACCTAATCATGTGGGAATCTCATAAATTAAAATATTCCATTCATCCTGGATCAGACAAAATGTACCATGATTTGAAGAAGTTATACTGGTGGCCGAATATGAAGGCTGACATTGCGACTTATGTCAGTAAGTGCTTGACTTGTGCTAAAGTCAAAGCCGAACATCAAAAGCCGTCAGGATTACTACAACAACCTGAAATCCCTGTTTGGAAGTAGGAGAGAATAACAATGGATTTCATTTCAAAGCTTCAAAGAACATCATCTGGATATGACTCGATTTGGGTCATTGTGACTGATTGACTAAATCTGCTCACTTGATTCCGATGAATGAGAAGTTTAAAATGGAGAAGTTGACTCAATGGTATTTGAAGGAGATTGTTTGTAGGCACGGGGTGCCCGTGTATATTATTTTGGACCTAAACCCTCATTTTGTATCCGGATTTTTGGAGATCCCTTCAAAAGTCATTAGGGATGAATTTGGATATGAGCACTGCTTATCATCCTCAAACTGATGGTCAAGTAAAGGAACGATAGAGACAGTGGAAGATGTGTTGCGTGCTTGCGTGATTGACTTTGGTAGTGACTGGGATAAGCACTTACCTTTAGCTGAATTCACATACAATAATAGTTATCACGCTAGTATTAAAGCCGCACCTTTTAAAGCTCTATACAGAAGGAAATGTAGATCGCCTGTATATTGGAGTGAGGTTGGAGATGCCCAACTCACAGGACCAGAAATGATTCGTGAAACGACAGAGATGATTGTGCAAATCAAGAACCGATTATTGGCTGCTCGTGGCAGACAGAAAAGTTATGCGGATGTGAGACGTAAACCTTTGGAGTTCGAAGTGGGTAACAAAGTTATGCTGAAAGTATCACCGTGGAAAGGTGTGTTTGATTTATAAAACATGGGAAATTAAGTCCCCGTTATATTGGACCATTCAAGATTTTATCAAGAGTAGGTCCGGAGGCATATGAACTGGAATTACCCCGAGGGCTTCAAGGAATACATAATACATTCCATGTTCGAACTTGAAGAAGTGTTATCGGATGAAGATCTTATTATTCCTCTTGACAAAATAAGGATCGACGAGAAGTTGTATTTCATCGAAGAACCTATCGAAATCATGGATAGAGAAGTGAAACAACTTAAGCAAAGTCGGATTCCTATAGTTAAAGTTCGATGGAACTAGAGTCGTGGACCGGAATAGACTTGGGAATGGGAGGATCAGATGTGGAAGAAATATCCTCATCTCTTTGATTTTAATAAGAAACGGGCGACAAGACGAATTGATCTTCAGGGACGAAGATCCCTTTTTAGGGGGAAATGCTGTGACAATCCGTCAAATTCAGGTCGTTATTTTATTCTCGAGTATTAAATATAATTTTCATTGTTATGTTGAGATGTGAACTCACTATTAACCGGAAGAAATTAGGGTTTACGTTTGCAAATTAAGTAACGTCAACGAAGAACCGGAGAATCCTACGTTAAGTATCGACGTTTATGTTATCGAATTTCCGTAGAAATATTTTTATTGCATTCGTTTTTATTTATCGTGTCTAGTACTATTTTTACTTTTTACGAAAAACGACTACAAACCGTACCTTTTTAAATATCGGACTTTGATAATACCCGTATTTACAAATTGTGGGGGACAAGTTTTTTAAACTCAACCTCTAAAAACACACCCCATAGGGGCGGACATCACAAAGTAGGAGGTGTCCACTTTGTGATTCACTTGGCAATGACACTCTAAGCATATATAAGCCTATTTTGACCAACTAACACACACACACCCCATCATTTTATAACTCTAAACTAGAAAATTACTCTCTCCCTCTCCATCTTGACGCAAACAAAACACCCAATTTTTTTTAAATTAATTTTTGATTTCAAGTAAAGAAGAACACTAGTGAATATGATTACCTAGTGTAATCCTTATACTTTGGAAGTGATTAAGAAGGGTTTTCAAGGAAGGTTTTGTTCACTTTGGGGCTTAAGTTACAAGGGTTTTTATAAAGTCATTTGGGTAAAGAAAATGGTGGTCAAGAGTATTTTTGGGTGAAGATTAAGCTTGAAGTTGAAGCCCTTATCAAGCCTTGTTCTTATTTTGATCATTTGATCATTGTCTACACTTTTCTTGTGGTAAAATATTTAATGAGTCTTGTTTATGTTTTATTTTGATTACAACTGGAATATGAATATTAGTTATTAATGTGAGATCATGAATGAAAAGTTGATTAATGCATGTATAGGATCTAGGTTAGATCTAACAAGAAGAACATTAAAACAAGTGAGAAAAGTATAAAAATTTCATACTGTAAAGAATATAAGTTTATAAAACTCCAGGTATGCTTGAGGTTGGATTTAGATATCATGCGGTCATAGACAACTCTCTTATGAACATTGGCAAATGGATGATTCCCAAGAGAGTAAATAATAAATGAGTTATGGTCAAAATACTAAAACTAGTCAATTCTGGACCTTGCTGTACAGATTGTGTAAAAAGTCATATTTACGAACTGAACCATGATTGTGAATTTTATTTACGCAAAAATATAATTTAATATTATACCAAAAGAGCAATTAAGAACTTTCCTAAAGTCTCCCTTAAGAAAAGCTCACTCTAAAAGATATATATATTATATAATACGTATATTTAACCAGGAAGTGTGATCACCCGGGTCATTTTCCCAATGACTTGTGAAATGAATACGCATGTTTAAAGCATGGATTATGATTTGAATGAGAGAAAAGATGTTTTTGGGTATCTTTTACTACTAAATAAAAGCAACAATTAAAATGAACGATTAAAAGCAATTAAACACTTAAGCAATTAACGGGAAATAAATAAAACGCGACAATTAAGCAAATACACTAAAATTAACTCCTAAAAATGCAAACTTAATTTCTAAACCTAAAATAGGACAAAAGAAAATTTTAGGAAAAAGAAAAATATATTTTTTTATTTTATTTATTATGATTTAAAAACATTTTAAAAGATATTAAATGATAAAAAAACTAAACAATTTTATAAAAAATCTAAAAAATTACAAAAAGTAGCTAATGCTAAGTAGAGTCTAGGAAAAATAAAATCTAGGTAACAACTAATCTAAATAAGCTGCAATAAGCCAACGGGCTTAAGACTTAAAGGGCCTTAAATTAGTCAAAACAATAACCTCTGACCTAAGGACAGAAAAGTCCCAAGGGGCGCATATGTTAGTGATGATGGTGTATGATGTGTTGGTTTACAAATGGGGAGGAAAATGGGTTTCTACCCCCATGCCTCTACGCTTTTTAGATAAACATTTTTTTAAAATTTTTTTCTTAAGAACTTATAAAGGGATACAAAAATAATTACTTTTAAAACTGACACTTTTTTGAGAAACTTAAAATTAAGCTGAAAAATAAACACTTTAAAGTTGGCAGATTCACTTTTTTTAGGCTGAGGATTATATAACTAACTATTAAGCAAAATTTAAGCTAAGGGAAAGGCAAATAAAGCAAACACAGGCACTACTCTACTCCTAATAAGCTAATATGAAAGGAAAATAAGCACTAATGACTTAAACTAAGAACTGAAATTTTCAAAGAGATCTTATTAACACTGCTAAACCACACAGTCCTAAAGACAGAATTTGAGTGCAAAAATAAGCAACCAAATAAGCAATTTAAGAAATGAAAAGAACTTTTGTTGAAAATCTAGCTTAAATGCTATAAGGAAAAAGTAATTGATAAGGTTTTTTTTTGAAAACTAAGTCCTATAGAGATGAGCTTGAAAATAACAGACATTATGAGTCAGTATGCATTGATTTTTTATTTATTTATTTGAAAACTGAATGACAAAAGGTTATTTTCAATTGTAATAACAGATTATCAAAAGAGCTTTTTATTAAAACCTAACTTGAAACAGATTTATAACTACCCTAAATCTATTCATAAACCAAAAATCAAATCCTAACTTTAGCTATAACCCTCTGAAAATTGAACTTAAAACTGGCTACATTCCTATTTTGCTAACTGGTGCAGATGACATTTGAATGACAGAAACCTTAACTTTTGCAAATGCAGGCCTAAGAAAACCACTTTCAAAACTCTAATGACACTAAATTAAGTTTGTATGAATCACTAATAAAAACTAGAAATCATCTTAAGCAGATTTATGAAATAGAGACAAACAGATATTTAAACTTATTAAACCTGAACCTATGAAAATAAATTTTTATCTAAACCTAACTTATTAAACTTACTAAAACAGACTTAAGAGAGCTTTCTTAAACCAAAGTGGTGAGATCAAATTTCCAGAATCAAATTTAACTGCAGGTTTCATTACTATTCCAAACACCCCTTTATAACTTCCATAATCTGATTAAGCTTACAATTTTGAATTTTAAAGAATAAAATTCAAAGACCAGATAGTGCATAGTTAATAACAATCCTAATAAACTTATTTTAATATTCATATGACAGAAGAGCAAGTATGGGAAATATAAGACCTAATGTATAAAAGCTGAGAACAGATAACTAATTATAAGTAATAAGCACCAATTGACAGATATCAACCCAAATAAGCAACAGATAAGGCAAAATAAGCAAGTAAGAAGCTAGAAATTAAAGACAGAAAAGGAAAGGAAAACTTACAAGCTACCTTAGCTAAACAAAGGTAGAAATGCTCGAGGAGCTACTCTACTAGCTCTAGCATTATCCGATAGATAAGCTAGTAAAAGTCCATAGAAGCTCATTCTATTTTTAGTCTTCTCTTCCTTAAGCTCAAAAAGTCCATTAAGCATAAGTATAAAACTTAACTGATTTAAGGATTTAAATTGATAAAAAGATTAATTTGAGCTCAATTGTAAGCTTATAGATTTACAAGAGCTTATTGAAAACTTGTAGATGCCGTGAGAGCTTATTGGAGGCTTATGAAATACTATGAAGTAAATGAAGAAGATTAAGAGCTTAAAAGTAAAAACACTTATGAAAACTAAAAATAAAATTTTATTAAACATAAACTAAAAACTACTCTAATGTGTAAAAAAATGGAAAAAGAAGAAGGAGTATGTGTGTATGTGTGAAGGGCTATAAATAGCTAACTGAGGAAGCTTCTTAAGAGCCAAAGTTTGTTAGACATTCTCTCATCCTGTCCCTTGAAACTCCTCCAATCATTGGAATCCATTTTTCCATCGTTAGATAAAATAGATTGTACACAACTGGATAGCCCAGTGTGGGCAATCCGTGTGAGACACCCTGTGCCAGTTCTGAGAGTGTCAGTAGAATAAATCCCACATTCCCTTGTGCTTCCTTGCCATAGCCTTGATCCGCACTTAATGGTTTTAGCCAATAGGAATGCTTGGATGACTTTTAACACTGCCAACGTGTACATGCTCCATTGAATTGTCTCTCTTGCCCCTCAATTGATAAAACCCCTTTGTTTTGGTCTCTGGGTAATTTTGGGAAGATGATGAATAATATCATAAATCTTGGCGCAATTTTTTTTCTCTTTTAACTGAAATTAGGTAAACAGGTGAAATGTGTTTAGGGTAATGGCATAACTAGGCCTTGTGTTTGATTTAAGAAAAGGTGTAGTATTGTATAACTTTCAACTTTGGCAGTTTTGGTCCCTAGAATTATATAAAAGGGTAATAGAGCTAGGGTTAGGGCTTTTGGATTTGGTATTGGTTCCTGGGGTAACGGTTTGTAAAGGATTTTTATGGGACCATTAGAGTTTAGTATTTGAAACTTGGAGGGCTAAAATGAAATATTTTGAGGTTTTGTCTTTTTGTGGGTTGACTTTGTTGACCCATGGATGACTGAAGTTGACTGAGAGTTGACTTTCTTTGACTCTTGACCACGTTTTTTACTGAAGCCTTAACTTTTTTCTGGCTTGGCTTTGAATCTTTTGGCTTTTTTCTTGTCTCTTCGTTTTCTCGGAGTCCGTGATTTGCTCCTTTTTGGGGTTTTCTTGTGATATTTGATATATTCGTACCTGCATACACAAAACACAAAAACAAGCATATCTTTGCCATTTTTAGTCTGTTTTGGGGTTAATTGGGTCTTTTTTGGTTATAAACAAGATATGTGTATTTTACACTTATCAAAATTCCCCAAACTAAACGATTGCGTATCCTCACGCAATATCACATGCCTTATAACCAAATATCTCAAAACTTCCCCAAACTAAACCTTTGAAAAGTAGCAAATATTTTTTTTGAGAGAGCTAAGAGATCACAAGTTATAAAACACCCGAATTCCCATTTTCTAATTTTTTTTATTATTTTTTATGATTTTTCTTGATAGACTATCTAACTAAAACTTATTCTTGAGTTGACATAATGTATTGTTTTCATTACCTTAGTGGTAATTTTTAGGTTCATGGAACAAAAAGCACAATTAAGTGTCTAAAAGATAACTTTATCATTCCTGATTTTTCACTTTTCCCATACTAAGCTTCAAAATAAGATCACTGTTAAGTACGAGCTAAGATGCTAAGACTACTTATAATTACAACTTGTGAATTTCTCTTCCTGACATAAATCATATATTTAAGTGTGTGTGCTCAAATTAATTTATACCATTAAATCCACAAAATTTAAATAGTTGAAATCCGACTAAAGTCATTTACACATGGGCCTTTTGGGCTAATATGTTAATCACTTAGTAAGATCACAACTCAAAGCAAACAAAACCTCTTAGCGTAAGACCATCGATGGAGTTCA
Source organism: Tanacetum coccineum (assembly GCA_026074375.1). Classification (NCBI taxonomy): domain Eukaryota; kingdom Viridiplantae; phylum Streptophyta; class Magnoliopsida; order Asterales; family Asteraceae; genus Tanacetum; species Tanacetum coccineum. Next base: position 5,380 of record BQNB010054874.1, on the reverse strand, counting down.
CTTGTCCCATGAATGACTTTCTTCTCTAGCATCCCACCGTCATCGGGTAAGTGCTAAGGCTTTTGACACCCCATCCGGAGAATAATAATCGAGACTCATGAACTTCCGATGAAAAAGCCTTGTAGACTTTTGCAAACCTTAGTTCAAAAGAATACCTTGGTTTTAGAAAAGGAAACTTTTACTATTTATTTTCTAACTTGCAACATTATTATTACTATTTACATTATTAGGCTAGGAACCGGTATCACTTTTCTTTCGACGACACATCGGCCACGCCTCCGACAAGAGCTCGTGTACTTATTATGATACCAACCCTAAATATACATCCTCCATCCTTTCTTTCGATGTCACATCGGGAGCGAACCGACAAATGCCCATGTACTTTATTGCGATGGAGTTTGTATATTATTATTAACATTAAGGATTTATAACTTGCATCCTTTTTTATCTTTTTCAACATTTTACATTTTTTTTATTAATTCAACACATTATTTTTGCAAATAGAAAAATTTCGTTTTAGAAAACCAAAGTATAAACTTGAACTAAAATTCTTATTTACCAACAATGTTTGACTTCATCATCGATAAAGCTTTTTCTCTGAATATGTTGATTATACTTTTAAGAGTAAAACTCCAATTTGTAAAAATTAAAGAGAACACGTATAATTAATCATTTTAAGAACTTCGGGGAAGAAAAACCACAAGTTATTCTTATAAGCCTTTAAGTTTTCCAAATAAACTTTGTTTAGCATCCCTAATTTCGAGAATACATCACTGATCATCACTTATTCTTTGCAATTTTAAAATATCAAATAAAGTAAATTCCAAATTCTTAGCCTATATAAATCCAACTCGGTACAAATTTAAAAACTACTTGAGAAATTAGCACAAGATCTCATTTACTAATGATTTCAAGTTTAGCATGAGATAAAGTCTACATGAGACTAGCGCGCAAACTAACACTCTTAAATTTGTTAAGGGAGAAAGCTAGAACTCAACACGTTCGATTGGGTCAAAAATTACTTCTTATTCTCACCAACGGAAAACCTACATTCGTGTCTTAACACTTTTTATTCAACTACTAATATTTTTTATTTTTTCATTTTTTCCTACAAATAAGATCTTAAAATTTTAAATTTTTGCGATTTTTTGTGGAAAGACAGGTACGTAAGATCAAAACAATAAGCATGTAACATCAATACGATAGATTCCCCTCCCCCAAACAAAACGAAACATTGTCCTCAATGTTTTAATGCCGCGGTTCTGATGAAAATTCTGAAGCCGTTTATCGAATTATGGCAAAGATAACTGAATCGATAAGAATGAACAGGATAATGGGATTCCCCAAACTAATTGACAAACAAAGGATAGGAGCTCGAGTTGAGAATTTGTATACAGACACCGGACACGAGAGTCTTCAGAAATTGTTGGTTCAATCCTACAAAAATCACAACAAACAAACAAACAAACACGAAAAAATGGTAGAGGCTAGCCTCAACACATCACAACACATTAAAATAGAAAGAAAATAGAAAAGGATAGGCATGGGGTGAACTCCCACGAAGCGGCTTGTTTTTGTTCACCGAGTCGCAAGCTCGACTCGATCCTGAAATAAATTAACCTTAGTTAGAGTGCAATAGGAAGAGAAAATCTCAATCGTGCTATCATTAATGTTGTGGACGAAACATAAAAGCACATTAAATTTCCATCCCGATGATAGTGCCGCCTCCGCTCAAAGTGACATACTCGGGGTTAAAAAAGGTGTCTTCACTCCTGAAGTAGAGAAAAAAGAATGAAGGTCAACGGAAAACAAGGGTGGGAAGGGTGGGGTAAAATAATCGTCCATAAAAATCTTCGGTTAGAAACACCCTTAAAACACTTTGGTTAATTACAAAAATACCCGCTTCGGGTTCAAAACATTTCTCAACATCCGGTGGTTCCGGAGGAGGTCGAGGAAATGACGGATTGAAATGAAATGATTCAAACTCGGAAGCTCCAAAAGAATATTATTTGAGTTATCATTGCAACAACACCTCTTGATCGGGCACAATCTCAAAAAGAAACTAATTCATACATGGTGAAAAGAGTAATAGCATGAGTATTGGTACTGCCACTTCTCGTCACTTCGTATGATCGCTAAAAGTCTCGAATTCGGTAAAGAATTATCCAAATGAGAAAAAGAAGTATCGGACTCCTAAAAGAACGCATCACTATTCACGACGGGGATAACTGCCACTTCTCGTCTCTTTTGTATGATTGCTGAAAGAATTATCAGAATTAGAAAAAGAAGATAGAGTGGGGTTGTCATTTAATGCCTCAATCTTAGAAATGAGAAGATAAACATTTGACAATTTGTCATAAAGAATAACGTCCTCACCCTCTTCTAAGCTGACGAGCTTCGAATTGGGAGGTGTTGCATCAACGTACTCAATGTTCTCACAATAATCGTTATCACTTGAAGTATCATCATTTAGATCAAAATCGGCTTCAACAATTCCCGGTGGAATTGGAGCAATACGAGTAAGTTCACCGGCTCTCTCCTCGAAAATAGCGTCGATCTTAGAAGAATAAACAATCGAAGTATCGAGGTTAATCAAAGATTCCACAAGATCGGACTCAGCATTGACACAATTATTATCACAAGTAGGCACATTACTCGTATCGTTGGAAATACCCTCGAACTTACTTGGGATTGGGACAAGGTTCTCAACACTAGACTTTATTACTTTGTCTGATTCCGTTGCTGGAATAATGTCGAGATGCTCATCCCCTATTTTTAAAGAATTATCAAGCTCCTCGATTGGTAAGTCGGGAGTGATTGCTTTAGACGTAGAATATTGAGCGATAATATCTCCTAAAGGAATAGAATCATCCTCATCATCGCAAGTAACAGAAAGCATGTAACGACAGGCAGCAGCATACTTTTCTTCTTCGTAAGCATGTTCCTTTTTTCAAACTTCACTTCCCCATATATTAAAATCTTGCTTAAGTTTTCAAATTGTAATCTCACAAATTCTCTTATATTCTTCATCAATCTCCTCGCCTCAAAATCTTCTAATACCCAAATCATTCGTGATTTCTTTAATATTGCGATCAACCAATTGCTGCTCATGCCTCATTTCCTCGATGCTCATATTCTATTTAACCGTTTATTCTTCCGCGATTTGCTTTTTTAATTCCTTTAACATTCTTTGATATCGTTTTAATTATTCAAGCTCTTTAAGAATTTTATCAAAGGTTTCTTGATAATCGACGGAGTCCTGCGGAGGTTGTGGATGGTCAAAACCAGAATAATCATAACTCGGATTAGGTTCATAGCAAGTTTCATTGATCGGTTGACATTGATAATCATGGTGAGGACCCCCGCAATAAGCACAACAAAGATATTGTTGAGAAAAACTCAGTGAATTTTGTGGAAAATAATTATCATTAAAGTTTTGATTGTAACACGGCTCCTGTTCATAGACAAACGGGAACTGTGGTGGACAATCATAACCATAATGAGCATTATTTCCACATAACTCACATAAGTAAGTCTCAAACTGGGGTTGTGGAGGTGGGTAAGAAAAATTTGGAGAATTATCGAAAGAATTCGGGTTTGGAACATAAGCGAATGAATTTTCAGCTTCATAATTGCATGTCGGGTGAACAATTGGCAAAATCTGTGGGAGCTCATTAATGGTTTGATTGCATTGTTCTGGATTAGAGATAATCGGAACTTTTGGTGGACAATTATAACCGTAATGAGCACCTTTACCACAAGATTTACAAATGCATTGTCGACAAAAAATTCCATCTAATGAATCACCGCACTCATAACAACAATTATGGTCAATTTGTGGAGGTTCTTGCGAAGATTTTTCACCGGGGTCTTGATTGACAACGCATGGCTCTCGAAGAGCATTAACAACGTTGGTATTGTCATCGGATGATTCGGAAGTATCTTGAAAGTCTTTGAAAATTCCATTTTCAACACAATACGCAAGCAAATCTTCATCGAATTTCTTTCGTAAAAATGCACATCCACGACAACTCGGACCATCAACCGGGGTTCCACATCTTGCACAACGCGGAGAAGAGTCGGGTTCGGGAACAAGTATCTTGTCTTTAAGACTCCCTATCGAACAACATTCTTTAGTGTACAATCTTCCACAAGTCGAGCATTCCTTGATAGCGTAAAGAGATTTTGAACGATGAGACGCCATAAGAATTAAACAATTTAGAGGGTTAAGGAAAAGAATTAAATGGATAAGAAGAAAAAGAAGATTATTTTTGGTTTTTTCGATTCTTTAAACAACATATTTTTTTTTCTTTTTACAATGAATTTTAACGGTTACACGGAAGAAACTTAAACCAAATAATCAACTACTTCACGGTAACTCTCAAAAATTGCTTTTCAAGGTGAGCCGTACTTCGTAGAGACACAAATGGTAAGTGTTAAATCTTTAGTTCGATTTGGGAACCAACAAGTTCACCGGAATTGATTATGATAATACCTCCGTTGAGAGTATTATATATTGGTATTTTTACCAAATGATGACTTTTATTTCTTTAATTAAAAAGTAAGATCTTTTTTATATATATTTTTGATTTTTCTATATATTTTTTTATCTTTTACTTATACTAAAAAGAAAATGAAAATATTTTTTACTTTATATTTTATAATTTTTTTTTTTGGATTTTTGAATTATAAAACAAAAATGAAACTTTCGAGGATGAAACGATCTTCAAACCAAATCAACAAACACAAAACGAAGGAATCTTAACACTAGTCCCCGGCAACGACGCCAAAAATTTGATGTACAGTTTTATACACGTAAAATATACTATAATAATATGATACTTTAAAAGAGTAATTAAGAAAATTACCAAGTTACCCTTGATAAAATTCACTCTCAAAAATATATATAATATAATATAAAATACGTATATTTAACCGGGCAAATATGATCACCCGGGTCGTTTCCCCAACGACTAGTGAAATTGAATCTTCGTTTAAGTCCGGATTATGATTTGAATAAGAAAATAGATGATTTGATAAGCTATGATTACTAAATAAAAAGCAATAATTAAAAATTGAACAATTAAAGGCAATTAAACATTTAAAATGATTAAAGGGAAACAAATATAACGCGACAATTAAGCAAGTAAACTAATTTTAACCCCTAAAAATGTAAACTAAAATTCTAAGCCTAAATTAGGATAAAAGAAAATTTTAAGAAAAGTAAAATATTTTTTTTTATTTTTGAATTTGTTTATTAATTAAAAACTATTTAAATCTTATTAAATCCTAAAAATAAATTAAAAAAATAGAAAATAATTGAAATTATATTTTTCCTAAGTAAAATAAGTAAAAAGAAAATTTTAGAAAAAGAAATTAC
>BQNB010054873.1:4306-39359 GCA_026074375.1 Tanacetum coccineum | reverse complement strand
CTTTATGCCTTTATTATGCTTTGATATGACACCATGATTATGACGTTTCGGCCTACTCTCCGGAGCGGGTTTGGGTCGTTACACTAACAATCGTCCACCCATGTTAGACAAAGACCTGTATGATTCTTGGAAAAGTCAAATGGAATTATACATGCAAAATAGAGAACACTGAAGAATGATACTTGAATCAGTTGAAAATGGTCCACTCATTTGGCCTACAGTTGACGAGAACTGTGTAATCAAAACAAAGAAATATGCTGAATTATCTGCTGCTAAGAAAATTCAAGCTGATTGTGATATGAAAGCTACCAATATCATTCTTCAATGTCTTCCTGCTGATATCTATTCACTTGTAAATCATCACAAAGTTGCTAAAGATTTATGGGAGAGAGTTCAATTACTGATGCAAGGTACATCTTTAACAAAGCAGGAAAGAGAGTGTAAGATGTATGATGCATTTGATAAGTTTACTCACATCAAGGGGGAATCACTTCATACGTATTACTTGCGATTTACTCAGCTGATTAATGATATGAATATCTACAAGATAAAAATAGAGCAATTTTAAGTTAATACCAAGTTCTTAAACAGCCTTCCACCTAAATAGAGTAAGTTTGTGACTGATGTCAAGCTTGTTAAAGATTTGCATACCTCCAACTTAGATCAACTTCATGGATATCTTGAACAACATGAACTCCATGCAAATGAAGTACGTATTATGCGTGAACGCAATCAAGATCCACTTGCATTCATTGCAAATTAGCAGATCGCACCTTCTCACTTTAACCCTTATCAATCATCTTACAACAATCCTCAACTTCAACAATAGTTTTCACCAACACAACATTTTTCACCATCACAACATGCATCAATTCAACCCAATCAACTTTACTTATCTCATTATCCATCACAAACTCAATTCAATCATTCATCAATTCCACCATCACACTCATTTCAGTCTCAAATGAATCATCAAACCTCAACTATTCCATAAGTAATTCCATAAGTTGCTTATCAATCACCTCAAGCTCCTACACAACTTATGACTGAATCACCTTTTGTAGACTCAGGTTTTGATGTTCCTGTGTTTTCTCCTAGAGATGATCTAATTGCTTATCCCAATAAAGCAATGGCTTTTCTGACAGTTGTAGCTTCTTCAAGGTTCCCTTATACTAATAATCAACTCAGAACTTCCTCTAATCTAAGAAACCAAGTCACTATTCAAGATGGTAGGGTTACAGTGCAACAAGTTCAGGGGAGATAAGGGCAAAATTATTTTGGTACTACTTATAAGGGCAATGCTACTAGTTTAAGGGGAAATACTACAAGTGGACAGGCAAGAGTTGTTAAATGCTACAATTGTCAAGGTAAAGGACATATGGCTAGGCAATGCACTCAGCCTAAGCGACCAAGGAATGCAACATGATATAAGGAGAAAGCAATGTTAGCAGAAGCTTAAGAAGTTGGACAAATATTAGATGAGGAACAACTCGCATTTCTTGCAGATCCAGGAATTCCAGCAGGTCAAGCTCAGACAGTCATTCCTCACAATGCTGCTTTCCAGACTGAGGATCTCGATACTTATGATTCTGATTGTGATGATCTCTCGACAGCACAAGCGGTTCTTATGGCCAACATTTCCAACTATGGTTCTGACGTTATCTCAGAGGTACCTAATTCTGAAACCTATATGAATGATATGGATAATCAAAGTGTGCATGCATTGCAGGATTTTAAACAATCACTAGTTATGGATTTTATAGATAATGAGATATCTAATGATAGCAATATCATTCCATATTCTTAATATTTGCAAGAAACACAACAGGAAACTGTTCAAGATACTAATTTGCAGGCACAACAAGATTCAATGATTTTGTCTGTGATTGAACAAATGTTAGAGCAAATGATTAATCATGTAAATAATTGGGAAAGGCTAATAAGGAACAGAATAATGAATTAATAATTGCTGAGCTTGATAGATATAAGGAAAGGGTCAAAACTTTTGAACAACATCTTAATATTGATTTAAGCAGTCGTGAAAAAATGACTGATTCTCAAATGGATGATATGATTAAAGAGAAGCTTGCACTGAAAGAAAAGGTTGACTCACTTGAACAAAATCTTTCTAAACAAATCAAAGAAAAGGAATCTTTATTGCAAACATTCAATGTTTTCAAAAACGAATCTAAAGAAAAAGAAAATAAATACCAGGAAAACGAAATTGATTTGGAAAAGAAGATAAAAGAACTTGATAATATTGTTTATAAAGTGGGTCAATCTACTCAAACAGTGCACATGTTAACAAAGCCACAATAGTTTTATGATAACATTCACAAACAAGCTCTAGGTTATCAAAATTCGTTTTATCTCAAGAAAGCTCAGTGAATGAAACCAACCTTGTATGATGGATGTGTTATTTCTAAAAAACATGATGCTATGCCTGTGGTTGATGATGAGGAAACATTGATTTTAGAAGAAGAGAGTCGATCAAAAATGTCTAAAAAAGTAAAGGATCCAGAAGCTATTAAACAAAACATTTCTCATAAACTGATTGATTATGAAAAGTTAAATAGACTATCTTGAGATTTTGGGAAACGTTTTTCTCCACAACAAGAATTATCAGCTGAACAAGCTTTTTGGTTTTATATAGTCAATCCAACCATTGAACCTTCTTACACACCACCTGTCATAGTGGATGTTCCTAGTGAACTACCTAAGGTGAGTTTGGTGAATGCAAGCCTTAAAATGCTTAAATTCTACCTCACCCAGTTTGACTCAGTGGTGAAGAAGAGGACAACACCTAATGCTCTTGAAGAAGGTGAATGGGGGTTTGAACATACAAAATCTGTTTTTAATAATGAAATTGTTCATTTCTAAAATCTTTAAAAGACATCTTCAATGTGTTTGATAAAGATCTTTTAAATGAAATTACGGAAGTACAAACAGTTTTTGACCAAATGGAAGCGGCTGTTCAGCAGTTTTCAGTTGATAAACAATGTTTGGAAATTGCTAAGAAAGAAATTCTTTTGGAAAATGATCGACTCTTGCAAAAAAATCATGTTTCAAGATGTATAGTTAACTGTGATGAATTCTATGTCATTGAATAATGATTATGTGAATATGGAAATGCAAAAGTGTGAAAGGTGTGAAAAGTGTTTGAATCTTGATGCTGAGCTCTCCAAATTAAAACAAGCATATAATTATCTTTTGAAAAATCACTCACAACTTGAAAAGCATTGTGTTAGTCCTAAAATAACCCTTTCACAACAAATAAGCAAACCCAAATAAGCTATAAATAAGCTCTATATGAGCCGGTTATAAGAAAGAAAAGAGAGGAAGAAAAAGGAACTTGGAAAGTTAGATTAGAGAGAGAAAGGTGAATTACAAATGTGAGAAATGCAACCAACACCCTCTCCATGTGTGGAGAGGGTTTCTTTTATACCCTTGAGCCATAAGTGGCATATGGGCTTTCTAACTTGGGTCGGGCTTGGCTTATCTTGGAATTTAAGCCTGTAACACGGATAATATTAGATTACAGTCCAAGCCCGTTAAACCCGACTAGCCTATTACTTTACAAGACCCAATTTGACTTTATAAGACCGATAACATTCTTGTTTGACTTAATATAATTAAGGCTAACAATCTCCCCCAATGTTGAGGTCTCTTTCTTCAAACTCCTCCGTACCACCGATAACATTCTTGTAGGAGTTTGCTTTGTTTTGGTCTTGTCTTGTTTGTAATGGCTTTATTCATTCATGCTTTATGATCTTGATCTTGAGCCTTTATCTTTTGACTTTGAGTTCTTGAGCTCGTTATCTTGCATTATCTCCTTGACTTGAATCATCTTGATTTGAATTCCTTGATCAACTTGGGCTCTTGTCCAACATGCTTATACTTGTTACATTCTTGTTTGACATATGTGATTATAAGTCTAACAATATTCCCCAAATAGACTATCCTTTATTTGACTTTGAGGCTCTTTGATGGTAGGGAAGTTTAGAATTAACGATCTTGATGTTGAACGATTAACTTTGAAAGCATGAGTATGATCATGTGGTTTATGAATCCGACTTCGCTAGAATGAGGCTGCAACACCGTCGTCTAAACCTGAAATAAGACAGTTAGCAATAAAAGATGAATTTGGCTTTGTTATTCATCTTGAGTTCGGTTGCATTAACCTACGGTTTCCCGTTTTATAGTATAAATACTATACCTGTGATCAGGTAGATTCAAAGAATCTCCTTAACAGGGTTTCCAGCTCAAAGCATAGGATCTTCTAACACAGATATATTAGATTCACCATGCTTGCTAGTTCTCATTACCGGAACGTCTCAAAGCAGACAACACGGTAAGAGTGAATCAGATAGTTACTATCTTTCTGATTAAGTCGTCAATTCATTTAAGTCGAGGTCAATTATTTATGGACAAAATTAAAGGGTCGGGATATCAGTTAACACAAAAGCTTGAACATTATTGATCTTGCATGTCACCTACAAGGAGCTTGTTTGACTGTTGGGCTCAAGCTGGACTTTCTATCCTTGCACTTTGTGAATACTTATGTATACTCATCCGGATGTTCTGGCAATTTATCTCAAGGATAATGTGGTCGCTTTCTTTGTTAAAACTTGTGAACTTTATGAACTTTATGGTGTTCAACAAGTGTATTTTGACATTGTGTCCTAATGAGATTTATAATTTGATCTCTTCTTGGCTCTAGACTCGATTTGTGCACTTTTGGTTTTAGTAATCGGAGGCTGGAGCAGACTGCCACCTATTTAATATTAACAATCTCGGAGTGAGATGTTAATAGATAACGTGTGTATCTCCGTGACAAATGAGACAAGTTTCTTTTGAGAGAAACCCGAATGGCTGGGAAGGGTTGTGCATTGCATCACTAGGTCCATGACGACTTTCTTCAATATCAACAATCATCATTGTGATTTTGATAGATTATGTATTGACCCGGTTTCTGCCTAAGTTGTTTGGAGGGCTGCTTTGTTTTCACCCTTTATCCATACATTTCTTTTTCATTCTTCAACCCCTTCAATGCTTACCAAGACGTCATTACTAACACCTTGTTGTGATTGTTCCAGTGTTAGCTCAATCTTAGTCAGCATTTTTCCCTTATACACATTCTTCTCCATTCATACCTAAGGACTGCTATTTCTAACTATGGAGTGTCCTTGGGTAGATCCCTCTGGTTCTGGTTAGATCGTAGGACTTATACCTAACCTAACCACCTTATGACTTCAGAATCGTCGTGAAATTAATAGGTTGTTGGGTGTAGAGATCGAACCATAAAACCATTTTCTAACATTGTTATTTTCAAATACTCCCCCTACACATGTGCTCTGAGATTCGAAATTGTTTAGCACATGAAGGAAAGAGTTGCACTTAGAGTCTTAAAGATCACATTCTTCTATATCATATTTTAATCACATTTTCTCCTCATATTTTAAATAATAAAATATTTAGTATTTGAAATACAAATTGATTAAAATTTATGACTTGAAAAATTCCATGGGGAGAATTTTTTTTTCACGATATTGCATGAATTCATTTTTCAGATTGCTCCCCTTCAACAGTATATGTGGGATACCAAGATTTATTAAAACTTGACATTGGAATGAAAAATTGATATGACACCACAAAATGTTGAAGACGGAGCGAGATGCCTTAGTGAACAATGTATATTATTATTTGACATTATAATTTCCATATTTTAATTTCACGAAATGTGTTTGGATACATAAAGTTGACATTTATGAGATGTACCCAACACATGAAAAGGCTTTTGTTTTAAAAGCTCCCCCTCAGAAAATTATCCACATAAAATGACATTGTAAGTACCATAATTTTTTAAACATATTCGAGGAAGGGAGTGTTGAACATACAATTTTAACAAATACTATTTTTTATGGAAAAATACCACAAATACATTCTAGACAATTTGACATTGAAAAGTCCTTTTTGGAAAATTGTGTTCAACGATTTATAAAAACCATGATAGAAGACTTCTTCCTATTAACATTCGGGTCCAAGTTATGCACTAAAATGTAAAGTCATTAAGAAAATTTAGAAATGACATGTTTTGAAAGCATTTGAAACTCTTGCTCGAACTTCATTTACACGCCCGTGTCGATGTTAATCAACATTTTTAGGTACGTAAATGTTATCGATTCCAAGAGACATGTCGAGAAGATTCTTTTTGGTATTTTTGAAAATTTTCTGATTTTATATTTTGTTTTTCTAGGTTTTATATTTTTGTATTTTCTTTTTTGTTGGTTTTATATTTTTGTATTTTCTTTTTTACAAATTGATATTTGATGGATCAAGCAGATTCAATTGCCAGAACCTCCAGTTCATCTGGAGTCAAACATCTCATACCTAATCGTCTGACAAGATACTTAAACCTATCTTCCGATAAAGCTTTAGTAAATAAGTCAGCTAACTGGTATTCAGTTCCGACAAAGAATAATTCAACAATACCCTTTTCAACATGTTACTTTATGAAGTGATATCTGACATCGATGTGCTTGGTGCGGGAGTGTTGGACTGGATTGGACGAGATGGCTATGGATGCCTTTGAGTCACAATACATAGGTATTTTATCAAAGTGGAAGCCATAATCTGTGAGCTGAGTTCTCAATCATAGAACTTGTACGCAACACACAGATAAAGACATATACTCGGCTTCTGCTGAAGACATTGAGGTGCAGTCCTGCTTGTTGGATGACCAGCTGACTAACTTATCACCACCTAGAAATTATATGCCACCAGATGTACTCTTACGTGAATCAAGACAACCCGCGTGATCCAAATCTGAAAAAGCAGTTAGATCAAAACTGGTGTCCTTCGGATACCAAAGACCCATGTTAATGGTGTCTTTAAGGTACCTAAAGATCCGCTTAACCGCGGTGAGATGTTTCTCAGTCAGTTTCGCTTGATAGCGAGCACAATAACATGTTGCATGTACAATATTTGGTCTACTTGCTGTTAGGTACATGAGTGCTTTGACCATACTACAATATTTTGTTTGGTCGACCAGAGTACCACTCAAGTTAGCCTCAAGGTGTTTTGTAGTCATTGGTGTACCAATGCTATCACATGAGGTCATACCATGCTTTTTAAGTATCTCTTAAGCATACTTATCTTGGTTTATAAAGATACCACGAGGGGATTGGTGGATCTGAATTCCTAAAAAGAATTTCAGTTCCCCCATCATAGACATATCAAACTTGTTGTGCATTAGTTTTTCAAATCATTTTGAAAGTTTTGGGTTCGTAGAACCAAAAATAATGTCATCAACGTAAATTTGCACAAGCAATATGTCTTCCCCATGTTTAGTTATGAACAGAGTTGGATTAATAGAACCTTTTGAGAATCCTTTGGATACCAAAAATTTGGAGAGTTCATCATACCAAGCTCTTGGTGCTTGTTTGAGACCATATAATGATTTCTTGAGACGGTAAACTTTGTCAGGATGACATGGGTCAACAAATCCATCTGGTTGGTTTACGAACACTTCTTCCTTTAGAGGTCCGTAAAGAAATGCTGTTTTGACGTCCTTCTGGTATACGGTAAATGATTTGTGTGCAACGTAAACAATGAACAACCGGACGACCTCTAACCGAGCAACTGGTGCAAATGACTCTTCGAAATCAATTCCTTCCTTTTGAGCATATCCCTTAGCTACAAGACGAGATTTGTTGCGAATGACAGTATTTTCCTCATCACGTTTGTTTTTCCAGAGCCACTTTAAGTTAATGACATTTTTGCAAAGTGGTCTGTCGACTAATTCCCAAACATCTAATTGATCAAACTGATAAAGTTCTTCCTGTATTGATTCAATCCATGCAGAATCAGCCATGGCTTCTTTGATGTTCTTTGGTTTGGTTCGACTCACAGTGAGTGCGAACATACACATCTCGCCATCTGTTTCTAGCTGACGTCTTGTTCTAATTGATTGAGAAGGATTTCCAATGACTTGTTCTAATGGATGATCTTTTGTCCAACGTTGTGCAGAAGGATGGTGTTGATAGAAAGTATGCATGTTTGACGAATCAACATGACGAGATGATGTCTCCCTTTGTTCTTGTACCTGTATACTAAAGATGTTGATAAATTCATCATCGTCAAATTATGCATTTTCGGTATTGGTTTTTGCTTGAATAATGTTATCAGGTGCAGTGACAGTTGGTACTTAAGTTGGAGTTTGATGTGTTGATTGAATGTTCAATGGAGGTGGATCTGCAACATCGGTTGTTGTAGAAGTGTAAGTTGTGTCATGTTGTTGACGTTTATCGGGATTATCAGCAGCATGTACAGCGGAAGACTTTGACATAACAGGAGAAGTTTCATTGAGTAATTCACTGAACATCGGACTATATAGCAATTCCAGCTCATTTGACGTTGTTACTGTCTCAACTACTTGAGGAACATTTTCTTGACTTTATGGACCGGGACTTAAAACTTTCTTGTTCAAATACCGTTGTCGAACATTGTGGACCAGGGTCAGAACTGACGTGATCTGACGCCATTTGACATTAAGGATCGAGGCTTGATCCGTTTTGACCAAACGTCATTACTGTATCATCATCTGTGAATCCACATTGACAATGGTTTATGAGATATCATCTTTTTCAGCAACCATACTCTGAGATTTTCCTTATTGACATTACATAAGGTACCTACACTTAAATTGAGACTTTGTTCCTTCTGAACATTGATTGATGTACATGCACTTACATTTAGAGTTTGTTTACATTCATGAATATTAAGGATATCTACATTTGAACCATGTGGGGGTTCACTGTCAACCTTGCTTGTGCAAGAGTCGAATAACTTTCCTGTAGGAATCCACCTAAGACCAACAGATTTGAAAATTCTACCCGTGGGTTTCCACAATTGCTCAAGCCCAGAAAAACAGAGGAACTTTAGTCAGGCGCTTAGCATTGTTCGACAGCCGCAACTAGAGGTACGTTTCGTCTTTCGACAACGCCGGTTTTGTTCATGTGTTCGAGCATTGACGTTTTCGTGTCGTATTCCCTCTTTTTGCAAAGTATGCATGAAAGATTTATTAAGAAATTCCGTGCCTTGTCGTTCGAACTGTTTGTCCTAACACACTTTATAGCTCTACTTTTTGACGTATTATCCTCTAGATCGATAGTACACCAAGTTGATGGAGGAAATCACACTAAGACACACATCTCCACACAGTCTTTCGTTTCTTTAGACACTCGTCACTGACACAGTGTCTCTCGAGATCATTTCCTCTCTGTCGTGTTTGATATCACAATAGATCTAACATGAGCACATATTAACTACCATCTCTCTAGAACTCCTCTCCCATTTAATCTTTCTATTCTCTTTCTACCGTTTATCCATTACGGCGAACCCAATAAGTTCCGACTGATAGAACATACAGAGATATCTACAACACGGTCAACGTCATTTTAGCAACATCTCATGGAAGCAGTAGCGTCACGTATTATAGATCTCTACAACAGACTTCTTACTATAATTCATGCAGGATTCATCTCCAGCTCACAACCAGAGTCAATAAGAACAAAACAACTTAGAACATGGATTCTTATGACGAATTTCAGCTTTCCGAGGGCAACAAGGCCATCACACACAGGCTTTCAAATTATACTACAGTTGAAAAGAGCACGTTAGAGAGATGAGTTGTGATATGGAAGTTTCACTGATAAAATAGACAGACATGGATGACCACATACTAACTCGCCACACAGCATTATGATCGACTATGTCACACTGCGCATTAGCGTGCCAAGTCTAAGCGCATTCTATGTCTCTCTAGGGTAGCATCAGTACGACGACTCCTATCATACGACGACGCATGGGCCACAAATACCACACTTCTGCTATAGCAACAAAACTGAAGTACAAATTCCTGTGTGAGACAGAGACAACATTCCCCTCAATACAACTCTACCGGACAATGTAACACACAGAGTACACACTTCCGAAAAGCAACTTCCAAATCCCACCATCCACAAACAGACACAACTTTGCCACATACCAAAACACACACTCACACACACACACACGATGTTTAGGACCCTCGAGTAATAAACCCATGTTATGGTAATCGTTCCTTGAAACCAGATCTCCATAGCAAGAAATGTGGAGAGAGGTGCTCATTTACATCTTCTCCGGTTGCCCAGAATTTCTCCACAAAATAGTTAGAAGCTTGAGATTATCCTGGTCATGTGACCATTTTGAGCACCCCAGAGTCCTACCGATGAATAAACTATCTCCACGAGCTGCAAAAGAATTAGGAAGAAGACAAAGGAGTATTGGACACAGTGGAGCACCTAGGAGTCTTATTCCAATATATTAGCATTCTAGATGCATTTCCCTAGAGGCATACTAACGTTTGGATTAACATTCCTATTTTCAGACTTAGGTTTCCGATATTTGTATCCAGATGGTGGATACTAGATACCACCAACACATGTCTTACTAAACGTTTGCTACATAAACTTCCTAGTTAGTTTCTAGATTTCTTGCGACTGTGGATCTGTTGCAGACGGTTTCTTACCTGGATGTTGCAACATGATTTGATCACATCATACTTGGGCTTCTGTAGTCCTAACGCGAGGCACAAGCATTGGTATTCTAGTCCTAGAATTCACGCCATTTATATAGTGAAAGAACACACAAATCATGATTGTCATGCAGCACACCACTTTCCACAAGTAACACATAACAAAGTAACATTCGAGGTTCTTAGCATTCCACATAACTGTCATTTACACGCACTACAAACGGTTTTATATTTGAAAACTTAACGTCCTACGGTGGTCTTCTACTTCATCTTGCTTCTTTCCCTTGACTATGGTGTTCCATGACTTCTATCTTGCCAGATATTGCTTGCTAAGCTGTTGGTGCTTCTACACTAAGTATTGGGATTACTCCTTAGAGAAGACACACGTTGGTTAGAGGATGTCGTATAATGTTCTTATTGCCGTGTGTTGTGCAAACGGGAGGGTGGTTGCTAGGATGATTGGCTGTGTGTGCTACTTTATGTGGGGGACAATTCTCGGTCAGATCACAATTTGTGTTCTTGACAATTGGCAACTATTCTAGCAAAATCTTGCAATGACTGGTTTTGAAACTCAATAGAACACATTTTGGTGTGGTAACTGGCTTTGACTTTGGAGAAATCTTTCTTTGCAAGAGAAATCTAAAAAATGGCTGGTTTACCTAAAATTGACAAATGTCTTTGACTTTTAAAAGCATTCGGTTGATCAAGTACCCGATGAATTTTCAAACTTAGTTTCCACAGATTTTCCTTTCATTTTTTCAATAAGTTTCTTCAACTCACATATTGCAATTCCTTTGTTTTGTAATTGAGCTTTCAAGTCTTGAATTTCAAAATACTGTTCACGTTCTTTCAGAAATACTTTTGACTGATTTTCTTTGAAAGATTTGTCTTGTTTTATCTTTTCTTTACAATGTTGTAAATCAAGTTCAAGATTAATCGCATGTTTCTGAAGAGATTCAAATTCTTTGACATTGTTTTACACTTTTGAAACTCTTTTTTCAAGACGTTCACACTTTTCCAAGGTTTCTCCGTAAATCACATTGCAAAATCAGTGAATTCATCAAGTCTGTTATATTCCCACGTATCGCATTCATGTGATAGCTAGTAATATTCCCTTGAAAGACGGCGATTCTCATTCAAAAACTGTGTTTTATTGAGTTACCATTGAGACTAAGATTTATCTACCTCATCTTCAAAGAATTAACATATTATTTTTTTGTTCCCCCCCCCCCAAATCAGCCCCCCATTTCCTTCTTTCAAACACACGTGAAATCATTCTAAATCCACATTGATTTGTTCTGATTTGGGAGCCAAAATTTCCTTCTATTGTGTTATGAATGAAAGGATTCGATGTTACCAAAATATGTTCTTTTGGCGATTGTTGTTTGCAACGATTCCAACTGCCTCAAAAATCGTGCAACACACTTTTTGATCTTGAAAAGTTCTATAAGCTTTGACAACATTTTATTCCCAAGGAAATGGATTCATCTGTTCGTTTCTCTAACAAAGTTGGTTTGTTTACGAAAATTACTCTTTGGAAAATTCAAATTATTAGTAGAGATTGACTCATCGTGACATTTTGGAAAATTGGTTTGCACAGCCGGAACTTTTCCCGTTAGTGAACGAACCAATCAAAGAGATTACAACTGAGCATAATCAACGGTCCTATTAGATCGCTTAATTTTGATCGAACGTTCTTTGACAAGACGAATTCATATCGTCAAATCAGGGCGTTAACATCAATCTGCAAGATTATTCATTGTACAACCTATATCATAAAAACAGAAGAGGATTCGCTCGTTGAAGCTGTCTTGAGGAACTCAGTTTTGCAAAACCGTTACAATTACGTTAAGCATATTCATTGTTTGAAACAGATTGGCCGGTTTTATAAACAATATCATGTCAAAACCTTGACTTGTTTTCTAAAGCAATGACTTTACTCAAGTTCCTTGTCCTCACGGAGTTTTGTAAAGCTTAATCTGAGCCGCTTTTGCTGTGACATTATGAGATGGTTCTTATGTGCACCAAAGCTCTTTTTCATATCCGAAATCGTTTAGATTAAATCATTATTTGTTGAGTATATGCATTAATGATTTTGCAAAATCGATTTGTATGACATTAAATCCCCTTTTAAGCTTTTGCACACTCAATTTCCACCTTTGACGCATAATTCACAATCCTTATACTTATCTAGTTTACCGCTTGGAACTTCTTAATTGGACGTTAAACATTAACTTGATTATCTTGGACAGTTCATATGTTTGATTCCTTTGAAATGGTGTATTTTGATGATTCTAAACTTTTATTTTTAGTTTTGAAATCTTCAATTTCACCTTTCAATTTATCAACTAAAGCCTTGTTTGATGATTCCAAAAATTTATTTCGGTTTTTGTTGTCATCGATTTCACATTTTAGTTTCTGAATTAAAGAAGCAAGCAAATCACGTTCTTGATCAGATCAACAGGTTCATCCTGATCATCCTTAGCTCTATCATAACATATACCGAAAGAATCAATAGGGGATATTGGAGTCACCGTGGTTCCGTCAGATATAGTCCATTACTAGTTCAGGTTGCTACAGATGTTCCCCATTTTCCATGGCAAACACATTATAGTTGTCATTATTGTTTTGTACCTTATGCATTGGCTCATCATCAATAGATTGGGTACCCAAGAAGTGTCACTGAGTCTGGAGTAACCTCTTGAAGTTGTGCATGTACATATAAGTTGCTTCCATTCTGTTCTTAGTGCGACCTCATCCTCAGTATCATCCTTCCAATCAGCTTGTTCTGCATTCAACTGACCCCAGCATCCTCTGTTTACACAATAACATTTTTTTCCTTTGATAAGCTGCATCCTTTTTCGTTGTCGGTTTCTGACATTCCTTGTAAACATGCCCATGATTCCTTGCCAGTTGTAACACTGTGATCCCAGACTTTTGCTCTACGGAGTACCTACATTTCCCTTAGTCCACAGCAACATTAATGCCACTCTCGTGATTATCATACCCAGTTCCTCTGGTTTAGTTCTTGGAGAATTATTCTGATTAGCCGACTGGTGTTTGATGCTGTTCGAAGTTGTTGGTGGTAGGTTGTAGCTTCTTGAACCGAAAGGGAAATTAAAGCCATGAGTTTTGTCAATCTCCTTTTCCTTGACCTTCTCATCATCTTCAGTAACCGTAGCGGTTCTGGATCGTAAGTAGAGCAGAAGATTAACAATTGCTATTTCCCTCTGTTTCTGGTAGACTGTTGCCGATCCTTAGGAGTAAATATTGAGTGTATTGAGTAGGATGGATTTGGAGGATGGTAAACTGGTTTGTTGTTTGACAACAAGTGCAAGTGCGATTAGCATACGTGCTAGTCTTTTGGTTCGAATCTCATTGACTTCATTCTGGTGGTTGCTTCAAATGTCATAAAGCTTGTATAGGAGACAGTCGTCAGCTCTTGACTCTGCTTAAACAAGTGTCCATTTTTTTTCAAAAAAAATAACACTGTAGTGACATGCCATGGTTCACGGTAACTCCAATCGAACGCACAAAGAAGCGGAGAATCAGGTCAGCGCGAAGCGTATTAAAAACCTGAATTCTTTAGGAATGTTGACCACTCCGCCTTAAACTTCTCTTATAGTTTGTTCTAGTGGATGAGCCGTACTTCCCATGAGTCCATAGCGTCTAGTTTTATTCATAAAAAAACTTTAATTTTGGAAACACATTATGAACTATAAATTGCTAGTCTAATCATGGAAGATTTTATATCGGATGTAAGCCGAATCCACTTTTGACTTTTTGCATTATATAGTCCATAATAAATCTTATTTCGATAATCATTAGTCATGTTTATATTTGTTTTCCAAAAAACCCTTTTATTTTCTCACAAGTCAAGAACTTAAAATAAAACATATAAACATCAACTAAACTAAATAATTTATTTAAACTCACTTAACAATTAAGGCATGCAAACCATTAAATATGATCCTAATTATCCAATAATTAAATAATATATTTATTTACATAAGGCTCCTTCGTCCTATAAACTCCGGCCACATCCATCGATATAATCGATTGCGTAAGCCTTATATAAATAAATACCACATAGCACATAAATCTTTTAACTATTTTTAGGCCCCATTAATTCAATAATAAGGGTCTTCCCGAATTCTTGAATCATGGATCTTACCAATTAAGAAAATATTTAAAATTATGCGTATCTTGATCATATTTAAACCAAATTCGTTTAACGAATTAACAAGATTCAAATATCTAATATCAATACATGGTAAATTTGCATGATTTTATCATGGATCTCCGTTAACAATTAACAAAACTTAAAACTATTAACAATTAATATATCAAGTTTTATATATAAAATTGCATACAACCTAGATCTCCTCTAATTAATTTTATTAACCGTCAAGATCAAATCTTTTTAACAAAAACGCCCACCGGGGCATTAAAATTAATCACGAAACCCTAATTTGTCCAATTTTATTACTTGTAATTAAAGATTCTACACGATGGCTCGTGATGCCACTGTTGGGTTTTACAATCTAATTAACCATATTAATTAACACGAGTACGCAGCGGAATAAAGATAACATGTAGAATACATTAATTAACAAGAATAGAAGAAGTATACCTTTTAGCACGAAACGATACACCGTTAAAGGTAACCGTAAACACCGTCTTCTATATACGCGTGTGTATAATACCACGCGGAACCACCAAGAATCAAAAGTAAGATTCTTCTAAGCTTCCACACACAATACGTTCTTAGCAAACAATGAAGTATGCTAGTACTAGTAGTGATATAGCAAACAATTGGCTTCGTTCTTGAATCAATCAACTCACGAATAGAAGCAAAACACCACCTTGTAGTCACAAATACCAAAACCGAAAAACCCTTAAGGTTCGTTTGGTTTATGCGTTCGGCAAGAGGAGGAAACGAAAACCCTTTTGGGTTTTGTAGAAGTCGACGAGCAGGAGGGAATCACAAGGATGATTTTCTGGTTTCATTTTGGTTTTCGGTATATCACAAATAATGAAAAACCAATCTCTATTTATAGCCCTAAAATCAATCCCCTAATCCTATTAGGAAACTATGTTCCAATGACTAGAATAAGGAAAAGGGTCAAACCGAAAATTCCTTTTTCTTAGTTTTGCGTATTAAGTCCTTTAACTTTTAAATACTTAAATCTCATTAGCAAACAATGAAGTATGCTAGTACTAGTAGATTCATTAATGGAAAAGGAGTTATAATATGCTTATACGTAGATGATATGTTCATCTTTAGAACCGATCTAGAACAAGTGCAAATGACAAAGAAACTTTTGTCCGAAAACTTTGATATGAAAGTTTTAGGAGAATCAGATGTCATCCTAGGCATCAAGATTCTTCCAAAAGAAAATAGACCGATGTTAGCACTGTCTCATTATATCGACTTTCGTTCCATTATGTCGTTTTGTTTTATCTTTATATAAGTAATATTTCTTTGATGGACAACATTTTCTGTGTTATTAATGGAGTGGGTTTAAGATGTGCAATGTGGTATATGTGCGTTATCATTGAAAGGTGTAGTCTTGGAAGTAAGTATACGTGTGAAAGGATGCAATTATAATTATGGTGGCCAACATAATTATAAAGGCATCACACACGTAGACTTTGACCCAATGATTGCAATGATCAATGTATTGTATTGTTAACGTAGTGTAATATGTTGTGATATGTGTGATAATGATAAGGATGGTTATATAGTTATGGAATCCCTCTTTTACCTAATGCACGATTATGTCAGGCTCAGTTGCATAGATAGTAAATTTTCCTTCTATCTAACATTTGTGAATACCTCAGATACATGTTATTATTATTATTGCGATTATTGAGTTCGTTTGTCTGCTCAATTATTTGCTCGGATATATAACCCTCATTTTAGCATTCCTTGTTCGTACCATGTCCCGGTAACGGAATATCTAACATTGAATATCCGGCGTCTTGATGAATATGTTTTCGGATATGATTCTTTGAATATTGGTGTGTTTCATTGGTTCTTTCGTGGTACTGATTACTCGTATGAGTATAAAATTTTTTCTTTTAAGCACTAATTGTTCCTAACATATTAGTGTGGATCATTACTCCGTTCTTTATATATCCTTTGATTTTCGTAACATGTTGCGATATGTTAGTACCGACGCTTTTCGATGGTTGTTCTTTTGATCGTGAGTACGGATGAGTCATTACGTTCTTCTTTTGGTTCATAATGTCTTCGTATAGATTCTCTTGTGCATGTTCAGTAGTTCACAGTTATCTACTATAATGTACTTAAAGCTCCTTTCCGCTTCAACAGTAAGATGTTTAGAGTCTTTACGGTAATTGTTACAATCCCTTTTGTATAACCTGCCCTTAGTTTGAGAATAAATATTTAATTTGATGTTAAGTTATGAAACCTTTTTTGAAGTATATCTTGATGGTGTTTGGGGAAAACTATTCTTGAAATGATTTTATGAATACGTTGTGATAAGCGCATTTAAGACTGTCTCTTATGAAAACTACAAACAGCTTTGACAATGGAATTTTATGAAAACAATATGATAATGGTTGATGTCACAACAATGTTAAGGTATTCTTTAACATTTTTTATTAAGTGTTTTTGATAATATTTATTTTATGAAAAGTATGTTTAAAATGATTTATATTGGTAAAATGCGATACATTTTTTTTATAAATATCTCTTGATTTTTTTATGAAAACCATGTTTTAAAACGAATTTAAAAAAAAACTGTCTTTATTGTTTCCAATGAATTTTATAAAAACTTTTATTGTTTGATCTGTCAGTTAAGTACGAATATTGTAATAAGAATTCTATCTTTCGTATTTATCAATTAATATGTATCATTATTCGATATGTGTTCCTTTTGTCTTGATACGCTTTGTTGACTCTTTTGTTTGCTCTTTTGTTTGCGTTTCCTATCGGTATAGATATTCTATCATTTCTTTAAAGGATTCTTATGTCATTGGATCCACATCTATTTGCATATGTGAAATCCCATATAATGTATTAAAGCCCTTTAATACGGTATTAGTTTGCTACCCTTGTTTTCGTATACGAAAACCCTTAAAGTCATTGAATATACGTTTTTATCCGCCAAAGTCACTCTTCCGTGGGAGCACCCTTTGTTGTTCAAAAGAAGGACGGTTCATTTCGAATGTGCATAGACTATCAAGAGTTGCACAAGCTAACCACCAAGAATCTCCCCAGGATTGATGACTTGTTCGACCAGTTACAAGTTTCGCGTTATTTCTCTAAGATAGATATTTGTTCCAGTTACCATCTGTTAAGAGTACATGGAGAAGATATTCTCAAGATGGAATTTAGGACGCGATATAGACACTTTGAGTTTATGGTTATGCCTTTTGGGTTAACCAATGCACCAACGGTTTTCATGGACTTGATGAACCGGGTATGCAAGCCGTATTTAGACAAGTTCGTCCTTGTTTTTATCGATGATATCTTGATCTACTCGAAGTCTAAGGAGGATTACGAGGTTTATTTGAAGTTGGTGTTGGAGCTACTGAAGAAGAAAAAGTTGTTTGCCTAGTTTTCCAAGTGTGAACTCTGGCTACAAGAAGTTTATTTTCTCGGACACGTGGTTAACAGTAATGGAATTCACGTGAACTCTAGTAAGATAGAAGCAATGAAGAATTAAAAAGTACCTAAGACGCCATCTGGGATACGATCATTCTTGGGATAGGCAGGTTACTACTGACGTTTCATAGTAAATTTTTCTAAGATTACTAAACCTCTTACTTCACTAACACAGAAGAATAAGAAGTAGGAGTGGACCAAGGAACAAGAGGAAGCTTTTCCAGACGTTTAGGCAAATTTGTAGAAATGCACCAATAATGTCTTACCTATGATCTAAAGAATTGTAGTTTAAATCTGCAACGCGTCAAATCAAGGATTAGTTTGTTCTCATTCCAAAGAGGCAGGTAGAAGAACGCGACAGACAAAATGTTGCGTGACCAGAACCAACAAATGAAAAGACGGCATGTTGAGGTAGTATTTATCAGGGTTTCATTAATAGTATGTAAGGACTTAATGATGGAAGAAGCTCAAGCATCAAGGTACTGTGGTAAATGTCCGGGAGCGGAAAAGAGGTACAATAAACCTTAAAATATGTAATGATGACCATGTATCAGAAGATATTGCTACCTATGTAGCAATTGTTTGACTTGGTTTAAAGGTAATTGCTGAAACATCAAAACACTCGGGTTTAGATAGGAAACACTAGAGATACTGAATGGAAGTAAGAAAATAACAACTATGTACCTTTATCACCAAGTACCTAGACGAAGAGTGGGAATTGATACGGATTGGGTAATAGTCGACAAATAACCAAGACCGGAACTCAATTATCTGGCAATACTATAGGATTATAGTACTAAGAAACTGGCAATGCTATACATCGATGAGATAGATCGCTCGACACGGAGTTCCTGTTTCGATTATTTCGGATCGAGATGACGTTTTTACATCGCGATTTCTGGCAAACATTGCAAAAAAAGGCCTAGGGACACGATTGACAGCGTACGACTAATCATCCTTAAACAGACGACAAAGTGAGCGTACCAATCAGACTTTTGAAGGATATGTTGAGAGCGAGCGTGATTGATTTTTTTTACTCCATCTACTCTTAACAGAGTATCTATAATAATAGTTATCATCGGCGTGTTTGATGTGCTCTATTTGAAGCGTTGTTGGGAAGTAAGGTGAAGGGTCACTTGTTCTTTGGGGCTGAAATTGGAGAAATTCGGTCGATTAGATCGGAATTGGTACAAAAGACAACAAATAAGGTGATGTTGATTTAAAGAAAAGCTCAAAGCGGCTAAGATAGCCAAAAAGAGCTAGTTGGCAATAATGCGCACACATTTATAGTTGAAGTTGGTAGATAAAGTAAGTTGGAAGTGTCGTCTTGGAAAGAAGTTAGTGCATTTTGGAAAGAAAGAAATTTAGCACCGAAAGATACTGTGGGACCATTTGGAGATCATTCAAGGGATCGGTCCTATGGCCTATTGATTAAGATTGTCTCAATAATTTAGTAGCGTAATTGATGTGTTTCAAATTTATTGAAGTATTTAGCGGATGCAAATCCGCAAGTGCATTTAGAAGAAATTAAGGTAGACAAAACTTTTCATTTTGTTGAGGAACCGTTTTGATAGATTACGATTGAGGTAAAAGTCTTGAAAGCGTAGTAGATTCCGATAGTTATGTCCCATTGGAAACGAAGCGAGGTCATGAGGATTTTATAAAAACTAGGTATCCACACTTCCTTATTGAGCAAGCTATCGTTGGAAGTACTAAGTAAAGTTGGACACATAGGGTTACTGGTAGACTTTAGTGCACCCTTAAATGTTTTGAGGTGGTTTGGAGAATGATATATTTTGAATAACTCGAAGTCGAGAGGATTCTTCAAAAACGTTGAGCTTTGTAACAACTCATAACCTAGACCAATACAGTTCTGTTTAGAAGATATGCGAGGTTAGGATTATGAAAATGACTTGATACCCAACTTAAGTTTATGAACGCGATTTCCTCGAATACAGGGTGATGATTCATGTAGTTGATGTAATTTTGCTAGAGTTGTTATGCTGCAATTTTACCATTGTGTGGGCCAAGCGAAGTTTGTACGCATGGGTTTACGATCAAGAAAGATAGAAATTATCAAAGCGTGGTCCCTAATTCATGTGGGAACTGAGGACCATATGAAAGCTAAAGTATTGTTCTGATTGATTGTTTTTGATGAAGATGATGTTGAACCTACAATTTAAATCCTGGGATTAGATTTCCGCCTAAGGAGGAAATACTGTGACAACTGTGTTTTGAGCATGTTATTCAACCGTTAACATTGATTGGTGATGTATTAATAACGTGTTTATATATATTTGATTCTTAATTTGAGTTGGTATACAAATCCAATGAGGCGTGATAGTCTCATGGTGAGATTGAAAGATATGGTTTCTATGGAAATTTCATTATTATCACATTTACGTGACAATGCAAAAGAAGGTAAAATTTACTTTGTTTACTATTCATAAAGTATATGTATATCTTATTTTGGCGACTGATAGATCATAACGACGAGAATAAAAATCTAGTTAGTAAAGATTTCTCTAGTATTAATTAAGTTTACAGAAAAATAAAGTATGAATTGAATTTATTTTTAGGTATTTAAAACTAGTTTTATTTAGAAGGATGTCTAAATAAATAAAGGTTTTATAAAAATAACAAAATTAAAGGTTTTTTGTGTAAATAATAAAAAATAAAAAATAATAATAATAAAGGGATGTTTGTTCAGCCGGATATGGGAGAAAAAAGGGGAAGGAAAAACAAATTTTAGTCCAACTATAACTCTAATTAGGTAATTATCTAAATCTCTTTCCCTTCACTATAAATACAAACCCCTCACCCCTATTTTTTTAAAAACCGGTCGAACCAAGGAAGAAAGAAAAAAAGATTTTTTTTATTCAAGATCAAATTGGTGATTTGAGGTTTCAAGAATTAAGGATCAAGGTATGTTTAAAAACTTTAATTGTTTTAATTTTCTTTTTAATTCATGTAACAATAAAGTGATTGATACATTAGGGTTTCATAAAATCTATAAACTTAATGATGTAAACTTATAATTAGAAAGTGTTTAGGTTTAATTAGAATCATATTTTGATGTATCGGTTAGTTATAACGTTAAAAGAATTGAATTTAAGTTTGAGCAGAATTTAGAGTCATCTTGTTCGAAATGTTTAGTCTTCAAGATTGTGAAATGATATTTTTGATGAATACTTATGTCACATATGACAATATTCAAGCGAGTCTAGTATCATAAATCTGGCCTCGAAAATTTAGAAGGTGCGGAAAGTCCTTCAAATGTTGGTTACACTAAACAGTTGTCAGATACCATGTAACGATACGGGTCAGATTTAGGTCATGTTTCGTGAGGGTTAAAACCCTGATACTTACAAGTGTATTTAAGCATATCCCTTCTACATTATTAAGTTCCATATGTTCTATGTATAATCCTAGTAAGAAAATTAACCTCTGAAAGCATGTCTAAGTATGGGTATGTTAGAGAGATATATTTTGGTGTCTGCAATTCCATATGCGCCGTATTAGGACATTTAGTTTTTGAAATTTTGATTTTATTGAGGTAGTTACACATGAAGCTAATACTTTGGGAATCACAAGGAAGTAAATATACACATAAATGAATGTGGTGATTTTTGATATAATTTTATGAGAACATCTAAGTAGAGTGGTATTGTACGTAAAGATACACTAAAATTCTGAATTCTGAGTTAACATATAAGTAGCGTAGTGTAAAGTTTAGTAAGAGGTTAAGGTAGGGCTGGTGTCGGGTTGACCCATGATGGTTAACTCAAACCCTTAGACATCCATCAAATGTGTGTTACATGGTCTAGGCTTTTAGCTTGTCGCGGTGTACCGCAGGTTTATTTTATTTTGTATAGTTTGCATGTATAGATTGAAGCTCTGCGTTTGATTATCCAGGTTCGTTTCATATTCCCATTTTATTATGTTTGTCTTGGGATAGAAATGATATACAAATTATGTTTCAAAATGTTTTAAATTCTGTGATTATATGGTCAAGTTACACATGGACTTTAAGTACTATTATATGTTATGTGTTGCATGTTTATGATGTTGCAATTGTTCTTCGCCTACTTTGGTGGGCAAGAGGTTTTTACCACTTACGTGGTTGTGGGTATGAAGCTGTGTGTGCTACGGTACCAAGATTCTGGGATTAGGATAGCATGACCTCCCATGACTAAATGTTGCAGGTTACGTGATGCGGGGTACAACGTTCGTCCCATTTGATCTGGTTCTTTGTGTTGGGGAACGATTGCATGATTAGCAATTAAAACAGCCAGCTTAATTGCCTGCATGCTTTTTTTCTTTATGATCGACAAGAAATTGATTTTAAATCTTGTATTGGTGTCGTAAAACTACAACTTCTCACCTAACCATCTCTGAGTTCCGAACCTTTTTAAGCATCACTTTTCAGGTTCGCGAGCGTTACTGAAGATAGCTGAGCAAATTTAATAAAAAGTGGACTAGAACGAGACTAATTAGGAACACCTCGCCATTTATCAAGTTCCAAACGTCCCAGCAAACCATTAATTTTCGCATACGAATTATGCTTAGCATGAAAATTTCTTATCTTTTTTTTATTAGGTTAGTTGAGACATTAGCGCGTCATTTGTTAGATTACGACTACGCAGTTTTTTTATCAATTAATATAAAGATGTCGTTCCATTTTGTATTACGGTATTATCCTGACCACATCGTGTCATTAATTATATTAGTTATGCATCAGATGTGATTCAACAATTGTCTTGAGCATTCACCTTATGTCAGTGATGCATAACCTTCGAAAGTACGTCCTCGTGTTTCCGCCTATGGCGTGTGACATAGCTCTTGGGATTGACCTCGTAATTTACCATTCTGTTACCTACTCACGATCGGTTCTCTGCCCGTTAGTCGCCGTTGTCCTAGCTGGATAATATCTAATTATTTATAATTTAAAACTTGGTAAATAAATATATTTCATAAAATAAAAAAAACAGCATCAATTTCTTTTAGTGAGTCAGCCAACTGGCCAGGGAGCTATATCTAGGTTTTTAAATTTGAGGATTTAGTAAAGTAGTTAATAATGGAGCCCTATTCAACAATATGAACCTTAAATGAATATTTGATAACAAAGATAGAATAGGAATTCGGCATGGATTTACCCCTCTAAGAAGTGTTTTGCTCCCGTGAGGAATAGCAATTGGGTATATCCCTAACTAAGATAGGAGGATGAAGAAAATTATAGTCTGTTCCCTTTACACCCATGTTTTGTATGATCCCACATGAATGGAACTTGAATACCTTAGCTATTTGTAAGGTTTATTTAGGCCAAGATTAATCCCACACAACTAAGGTAGAAACTTTAGTAAAATATATTCAAAGATTATGTAGAATCTAACTCTATTCTGATCAATAAGCACACACACACACACACGCAATAGAATCGTAAATCTTCTGAACACCTGATTAACAAACAAAATCTCAATATATTAAGACGAATACTCTAACTAGTATAAGGGTACAAAAACCTTGAAGCTATAACGATATCAAAACAAAAATAACAACCCTATGCCCTAATGACCTTTTTTGATAAGCTAAGGAGTTCCTAGTCGATTATAATATATTCCTAAAACTAGAATATTCTCAAAGATCTATTCTATAAAAAACAATCCTTAACAACTAATTAATTCTTGATACTCCAAATTCAATCTTATCTTTCTCTGAGCAGTATCTTTAATCCTTTCCTCTGATAGTAAAAAAATCTCTTTTAGCAGTCTTAATCTTTTCACACATGTAACTTTTGTAATAAGCAAACATTAACTCAAAAACACTAGCAGTAGTAACTTATACACCAGCAGCATTAGCTGTGTATAAGCAACATTAACTACTTAGAATATTTTCTTCAATCTTCACCAGCAGTACTAACTTTACTCTAGCAGTACTAACATATACTAGCAGTACTAAGTTACACTAGAAGTAGTAACTATGAACTAGCAGTACACCTACGTTAGCATATAATTTCATTAACTTTGTGCCCGCAAGTAATAACACAAACCTTATAAGCAGTAACTCTAAGATCATCAAGAAGTCTTTTAATCCCAACAATCCTCTCCTAAACTTGATATTTATCTTCAAAATTATCAAGTTTCTTCATTAAAAGCTTCATTAATCACCAAGAAAATGCTTCCAAACACTTCATTGATTCTTGAGTTGCTTTGTGATGAGCTTAAAAAGCTGATAATACATTTCATTCCATGAATCGCTTGCAGCTTCTTATTCCCATAATATTTGATATTTTGAGCAGTGTAATGTGGATATCTCTTCTCTACCAACATAAAGATATGCATAGATTACAACCTCAGAAAATGTACTCTACATGAATCAAATAGCTTCCAAACCAACACTTTGTTTCCTTTTAGATTTCTCCACACTGCATCTTTTACATGAGGTTTAAACATTACTTTTAGATCACCCTATAACACTCTCTCATAGCCCTCCTCTGGCCTTGTATACCCATGCTTAGCTTTAACCAACCTTCACAAAGTTTCCAAATCTTCCCTGTCAAAGCTTTTAAGCATCCGAATAAAGGCTGAGTACCTCTTTGAACTTCCATTAGCTCTTATATATTGAAAGTAGCTGATCTTTCCTTCTTTAAGGATCTTGCAGTCAATAATGCTTGGAGGCTTAGTAGCCAAAGGAATAGCATCAACTGCTACTTCCTCTTCATCAGGAATGACTTCCATCAGACTTTGAAGCTCAACTGTTTCTTTATCCTCATCCACTTTGAGCCTATATCTTGAAAAGGTGACATCATCAACTTTTCTGCTTTTATACCTCTTGTTCCAGCTCAGATGCCTGCTCTCTTTGAAACTCCCCACACACCAACCAGATCAGAAGTCAACAAATGTGTTTACTTTCTTGAAAGCTTTGTCAAACATCTTCTAAATAAAATCAAAAGACAATTTCTTCAAATCCTTGACCTTATTTCCTTCTATGTTCTTCAGATAAGTACACATGATGCTCCTTTGTTGAGCTCTGGTTGGTGGTCTGTTCCCCTTTTCTTCTTCTCTTTTTGCTGCAACGTGTTTTATTCTTTTCTCTAAGAGTTGTTGAAATAATTTATCCCTTTCTTTAATTGGGAAACTCTTCTGATTCTCATTCTTGCAATCTTTCTAAGCCAATAAGGTAATCAGCCTCAAATCTTTGCCTGTATATCATCCCATGTTTCATCAAGGCCATGTTGTCTCACATTCTCTCTTTCAATTCTTTCCATGTTTCATCAAATTCAGTCTTATACCTTTGAGCCACTCCCACATCAAGCTTGAGTTTGATCTTTCTTTGACAATTTCTTCACAGGTTTTCAGGTTCAAATCATTTTGCTTTTGCATTGTCTGAATCTTTGCCTGTGATGGTTGGTGTAAAGAAACTATGGTGTAAATGCTTGCTCTTGTATTATGAAAAACAAGCCCTTTATATATCCTGGGGTACTTGGTGCTAGTAAGCTGTGAAAGGATAGCACTCTTTAACTCTTGCCAATACAACGCGCTATAGCTTAAGGACCAAATAATGTTCAACATCAGTAATTGAATCAACACTAAACTGAATTGTAATAACTGTCGAGTACTAACTGTTGTAGAACAACAGTAATTAACTTTAGCAGACATCAACACAGTACTAACATACATCCTGCTTTCTACAATCAGGAACTCTTTTGTATTTTGAAACAAATACTATCTATCACCAGCAAGATCCCTCACAACAACATTATATCATCATCATAGCGCCCCAAGTTTCATCAAACCAATGAATCTCTGCATCTTTTATCAATCCATCATTTTCCTCATCCTGTTTGATGCATCCCTCCGATACCCAAACTATCTTACATCAGATGAAACAATTTTAGTAGATCCAACCAACCTTGGTATAATATTGTTGAGCTGTGGAGATATTGACCCTCCTTTCTTCTCAAACTTCTTGACTCTCAGTTTCAAACTTGTAATCTCCTAAGCTTGAGCAATTTTTATGTTCTCCAGGCCAAGCACTCTTTGTTGCAATTTGGTACAAAAACCCATTAATTCCTTAAGTTTCAGACTAGGCTCATTAAGTATTGCCTTGGATCGGGTCTTATCTATGTTACCCCTATCATGCTCTGCATCTAAGACAGTAGCAGTAGTGGTAGCCCTTACCAAACTGTCATCCATCTCCTCATTGACAGCCTCATCTGCAACATTATCACTAGGAACACTAAACTGAGGTATCTTATTGTTCTTTCTCTTTGGCTTCCTAGGTCTTTGTTTCCTTTGAGGTTGAGACTTTGATGGTTGAGTAATGATGGGTGTGTGATGGGGATCAGTTGGCATTGCTAAACCTTCACCTATTTCTTCTTGATTGTGCACCACCATGGTTGGAAATAAGGGTGTTTCCTTTCCAGAAAAGCCTTTTCCTACCCTCTTCATGTTTCCAAAAATCTTCTTTGTGTGAGAGGGTGTAACATAAATCCTCTTGTAACTTGACATCCTCTCCAGTTGTTTAATTCCATAAAAGTACTTGTACAAACCTTCGGATATATCAAGAATTTACCAACGACAACTCCAAGTATTCTTGTCAACCATACTTTCAAAAAATATACTTTGATAAAGTTTAACTTCTGGTTTTGTACTAAACCAGATAATTGCATAAGCCATAGTGCTACTAAATTCATTCCAAGCAGTAGTTCTAAGCACTTAGTCAATGCAAAATGGAATTAATAGATGGAATTTCCATTGTGGGAAAAGAATGCCTTATATAGAATGTAAGCTTTTGTGAAATTTTTTCATACCCCATCCTTGTGAGTTCTTCAAAAATGGTAGCATTTGGCAAGCAATCCGTACCTTCCTCATCATTCAGTTGAAGGTCACGTCTAACAGATGCTTCAGTAATGATTATCTTCTTCCTAACCACTAGGACTTGTAACTGCACTTCTCCATTGACATTTTTCACCTTTGCAGTAGCCCATAATTGTTCAATGCACGAAGTATAGATAGTGGGATTGATCGTTAGTGCATATCTTATAGGGTTTGCATTCAGAAAATTAACAATTTGCTCAATACTTTCACTTTCAGCGGGTTTAGACAAAAACACAACCAAATTATGAGTATCAGCAAACTGTAGGGTCGTCATTATGTTAGGTTTTGATGATGAATGATGAAATTGAGTTAGGGTTTATGATTAGAGAGTATATGATGGAATGAAATCGATTAAATGAGTGAATGAAACCCTTAATCGAAGTATTTAAGAAAATACCCTCAACAGCATAAACGTTCACCAGCAGTTGTAAGTTATGCCTAGCAGCAATAACTTTCAACAGCAGTAGTAAGTTTATGCCTAACAACATTAACTTTCAACTGTAGTAGTAAGTTATGCCTAGCAGCATTAACTTCCAACAGCGGTAGTAAGTTATGCCTAGCAGCATTAACTTCCAACAGCGGTAGTAAGTTATGCCTAGCAGCATAAACTTCCAATAGCAGTAGTAAGTTATGACTAGCAGCATTAACTTCCAACAGCAGTAGTAAGTTATGCCTAGCAGTATTAACTTTGAGTTACCAGCATTAACTCCAATTCCAGTCGAAACACTTTGTATATTCAACTCTCTTTCTGTTTTTCAACTTACCACTTCTCTCAATTCTTTTACTCACCAAATCACTATGTCTGTTTTTATTTCACACAGCTCTCTTTCTGTTTTTATTCTCACAAATTCTCTCAGTTCTTTTTACTTACAATTCTCTCTGTCTGGTTTTGCTCCACACATCTCTCTTTCTGTTTTTATTCTCACCAACTCTCTGAATTTTTTTTCTCACAATTTTCACAATGTTAATTATACCAGCAGTATTAAGTATAACTAACAGCATTAACTTAGCATTATTAAGTATAACTAGCAGCACTAATTATACTTAACAACAGAAACTTTTAATGACATAAATAACAGTACTAATTCATACAAAACTCTACAAAAACATAAAGAGATAAAAGATTTTAAGGATTTAGCATTCCAATACTAGCAATCAAATATTAAAACCTACTTACATCAAAAGCTTTTGTAAGTAAATTTGCAACATTCTTGTCAGTATAGATTTTAACCATATGAATCAACTTCTTTTCATTGCAATCCCTAATAAAATGATGTCTAATCTCTATATGCTTTGTTTTTTAATGAAAAACATGATTTTTAATTATGCAAATAGTACTGTTATTATCAATAAAGATTTTGGTATGCAAGAAATTGTACCCATAATCAAGTAATTGATTCTGAATCCAAAGCACTTGTCCACAGCAACTTGAAGCAGCCACATATTCAGCTTTTGTTGTGGAGTTTGCAACCATAGTCTGTTTCTTGCATTGCCATGATATTAATCTACTTCCAAGGAATTGACAACCTCATGTTGTAGACTTCCTATCTAAGCTTGCTCCAGCATAATCACTATCAGTGTATGCTACCAAATCAAAAGGAGAATCTTTTAGATACCAAAGGCCCAATTTAGGTTGACCTTTTAAGTACCTAAAAATCCTTTTCACAGCATGAAGATGTGACACTTTTGGGTTGACTTGGTATCTTGCACATGCATACACAGCAAACATAATATCAGGTCTTGAAGATGTAAGATACATCAATGAACCAATCATTGATCTATATAAATAAACATCCACTTCTTCACCATCTTCTCCCTTAAGCAAAATCTTTTGAGTTTCCATAGGTGTGCTTGCTGTCTTGACATTAGTAAAACCAAATTTCTTCAAAATCTCAGTCACATACTTGTCTTGATTGATAAAAGTCCAATCCTCCTTCTGCTTTACTTGCAGTCCTAAGAAGAATGTGAGTTCACCCATAGAACTCATCTGAAACTTCTTATGCATCATCTTCTCAAACTTAGTGCATAATTTTGTAGAGCTAAAAATGATATCATCTACATACACTTGAACTAACAGAATATCACCTTTGTACCTTCTGATAAACAAAGTCTTGTCTATCTTTCCTCTTTGAAACCTATTGTCCAACAAATAAGTTGACAAGGTTTCATACCAAGCTCTGGGAGCTTAATGCAGTCCATAAAGTGCCTTTTCTACTTTGTATACTCTGTCAGGGAAGACTGGATCTTCAAATCCTGGTGGTTGACAAACATAGACTTCCTCTTCAATCTTACCATAAAAAAAGTACTCTTAACATCCATCTGGTATACCACAAAGTCTTTAAATGATGCATAGACTAAGAATAGCCTAATTGCTTCAATTCTGGAAACAGGGGCAAAGACCTCATCATTGGCAATCCCTTTTTCTTGTATGAACCCTTGAGCAACCAATCTTGCTTTATTTTTAATCACAATTCCTCTTTCATCCTTTTTATTCTTGAAGACCCATTTAGTACTTTTATCAGTCTCGGATTTATTATTCTTACTATGGGCCTTCTTTTGAAGACTGCCACATCGGCAGCGAACCAACCAGAGACAGTAAACTTTTATCAGCACCACAGTTTTATTATTATTATGGTTATTACATCCACCCTTTAATCGACTATCACTTCGGTTATGCGAGTCAGGACCTTGATACAAATGTCTTATTTCGGCTTCGGTTTTTTATTACATCTATTATTATTATTTATTAGCCAAATTTCAAGTCTTGTGGTCTTTTAAACTTACCTAAACAACGGTAGAGTGCTATAGGAATCGGTAGCCTATTTTACCACAACATGACCAAAACCTCGATGTGTACCTTACTTTCACTAGGAAGGAATCTTCTACGAAGGATCTAAACTAAGATCGAAAATACAAAAGCAACTTTATTTATTAACAATTATATACGTTTTATTAAGCTGATGGGAGAAAGAATGCCACAATTAACCTAATATAAGCTCTAAAGAGGTATCCAATACTCACGCTTAGCATCTTAACTTATTTAAAACTCTATCCATTTTCTTCTTCGCAAGTTTGAAATCTTTAATAAAACAAGATCCACGGATGCTTAAGTCTAATAAAAACAGACTTGCATATTTAAGTCTATTATGGAAACTTGCAAACTCTTGGCTTTTTCAATCTAGAATTCGCGTTTTAAAGCTTCTTGTATAAAAGACTAGGAAAAGCTTAAATTTATATAATTAACGGGCAAGTTAGAGCGCAACAGTGCCTCGATTCAAGTCCAAAATTTTATTCTCAAAAAGACAAAAATTCATGTAAAAACACTTATTTTATTTTTGAAATTTTTTTTAATTTTGGCCTAAAATCACATATTTTTGCTATTTTGGTGGTTTTTTTATAAACGGGCCCCCCCCCCCGGATTACGTGAAGACCTAGGAAATGCAAGTAAGATCAAATCGAAAGATCCCCCCCCCCATACTAGAACTATACATTGTCCTCAATGTTTAAAGGGTCTCTTTCGTAATTCTATAGCCGTTCATTTTTTTATGCAAATTAGATAAATGTTAAATCAATAAGATCTCGGATATCAGATTCCCATATAAGCATGCTATGGATTGAAGATCGAAGTGTGAGCGATGGGGACCAATACCACGAGCACGAGAAAGTCTTCATAATCCGGTCAATCCTGGACATAAAACACAAACACGAAACACGAGAAAGGAAGAGGCGAGCATCCTCACGTCACACTTATTAATAAATATTTATATAATTACTACCACTACTAGGGTATAGCATGGGTTCTCACCCACGAAAGTGCGTATTTTTGTGTGATTCTCTAGCTTGACTCTCCCCTATCATCGTGAGATTAGGGACGTAATCATGATGGAAGACAATACTTCCATGGTCTTTCATATGTCACCGGCTCTAAGGAATTATATAACTATAAGCGTAAATGCCACAGGGTCAAAAACTTTGACCATACTCTTCAAATCATTATTATAAAGTTCATCCTTTAAGCTTATCGTGTCATGATCTAAAAACACATCGGGAGGGAGATAAGGGATAGTGTCATTAAGCAAATTCTCAAGATAGATTATATCTCCCTCGAATCAAATAACCGTCCTCTATTATCCGTGGAAAACATCAATATTAGTAAAGCATTGATCTCATTAATATCGCACCCCCTTAGGTCGAAAACACTCATCCTCAATTTGCATCAGGAAAGAGGTGTGACAGTAAATTCCGGCTCTCAAGGTTTGAAACATAAGATTCCTTACTCTCGATTGTCTTCTAACACCTCATTAAAGGAGGAATTTTACGTCACTAGAGATGTATTTTCATCAAATTCAAAAAGTGGGTTTCGAATTATATTTTAAAAATTTTATCCGAACATCCGCCTCTAGGAGTGTGACTCGCATCACTAGAGGTAAATTCAATCATTGCATCGAAGATGGGATAGAGAAATTCACAAAAATTTCCTCATAAAACGTCTGAGAGGGAGATTAATCATTCAAAGATTTTATCATTTTAGTTCCTCAAAATTAAGTTCTTTCGGAGGGAGAGGTGTTGATGGTAATCTCATTTAATAAACTTCTTAAGTGACGAATTGTCTCCCTCCGGATCAAAGTCAGGCATCACAATTGCCTGGTTGGAATTGGGTCATGAAGAGCGAGTTCATCGGCGAATCCTCAAGAAGGAGAATCACTAGTCTAAACCGGTTTGTGGGCTAGGAGAAAGAATCAGGTTATAGAAGTGGTACTGCCACTTTAAATGATAAGATAATCTTAATCTTAAGCATTCTTTCAAAATTATCCTCAACATGATATATTCAATGAAATTAATCATTTTAACCGACTCAATTCTATGCTTATTAGGATATTTCAAAGTGGTGTCGGTATGAAAGATCAATTGTTCATCTCCGTCTCTTAAAATAAGTTCTTCTCTGTGTACATCGATTAATGCTCGTGCCGTCCTCAAGAAGGGTCTCCCGAGAATGAGGGGAACCCGAGGATCGACATCGTAATCAACTACCACAAGTCTGCCGAAAAATGAAACTTTTTCTACTTTCACAAAATACATCTTCGGCAACACCAACAGGAATATGCAAATGATCGATTTGCATTGTTCGAGAGTGTCATGCGATGTCTGAGGTAAGTTCCGGGAGCGAAAGCCTTTCCATACAAAAAGAGGCATTAAGTTGATGCTAGCGCCAAGATCGGCCAAGGCTAAGCACTCAACTAGCTCCGGAAAATCACATGGTATGAGAAATCTGCCGGGGTCTCCAAGTTTTTTAGGCAACTTTTTTAGGAGCACCGCCGAACAATTCTCATTTAACGGGGTATTTGCCAATTCAAATAATTTTTCCTTATTACTAAGGAGACTCTTAAACGTAGAAGCAAACTTAGGTATGTGAAAAAGAGCATCCGCAAAGCTAAGGTTGAATTGTATATCTATGAAAGATTGATGGAACTTTAACATTTGGATAATTTGCTTTCTCTCGTAGATTTTGATACATTTTTAAGGCTCGATGGATAAGTATTGACGGTTTAGGATTAGGATTAGAGCAACTTCGAGCTCGGTAAGGTCTTGGACAACCGGAGGTTGGACGCTGTGTGGTTCTTTGTGAACTTGTAGGTTTGTATCCTCGGTCTTTGTTTGCCTAGGTTGTTTTTATGTTCCACTTCTTTCGGGATGAGGAGTAGGAGTAGGTGGAATGTTATGGTCGTTATAAGTATCACCAATTTGGGTGTATTTGCTTTCTGTCAACTCCTCGGGTTAGCTACCGTTATTATAGGAAGTGATCCTAAACCCGTGGGACTTGCTTTTGCATAGTAAGATTTAGTTAACATGTTTATTATTTGATTGTTTTGATTTTCTATCTTATTGGTTCTTGTAATCAAGAGAAGATTTGAATTCATTCCGCAATTCCGTCTTTCTTCATATTAGGTCATTTGGTTTGCATGGTCTCTCTAAGTAGATTCATTACTTTTCTTGTGTTTGTTTAACTCATTCGTAGGTCAAACTTGAGCTTGTTAATTCTGTGCGTGATAATTGTTGTTTCCTTGATTGAAGTTTTGCCATCTTCCTTGATTGTTTGGAGTTTGATAATTTCCTTGATTTTGATTTGTACGATTATAGTTTTGATTGTGTCCCATTGGTTGATAAAACGATAATTCAGGATCTCATGAGGACGAGTATCCATTTCCCTCCTTGATGGTAACTCCCCAGTGGTGTGATGCATTAAAAGTGTTGCTATCAGTAGCAAGACACTCAAAGTACGGATGCGGTCCACCATAAGTTACACAAGTCTCTTCTACGGCTTTCACGGAAACTTGTTGATTAGCCTTGTTCATAAGCACTAATTCCTTAACGATCTCGGTGAGAGCGGTTACATCTGGAGAAGGTGATGGAATAGAAGAAGTAGTAGTACTTACATTTGAAACAATCAGTTGTTTCGTGAAGTCGTACATTTTTGACTTATTCTCAATAATCGTCATCTAAGAATCTCGAGGTGCCACGGTTCAAAGTTACCACCGGCATCAGGGCATTTTGAGAATCTTGAATCGGATTGTTGTCAATGCATTATAAAAGGTATTATTGATGCAATTCTGAAAAACCGTGGTGTGGGCATTTACAAAGGAGATCTTTGAAACGATCCCATGCCTCACTAAACGTTTCATCAAACTTTTGTTGAAAATTCGTGATATCGTTCTTGAGATTCATAGTCTTCGAAGGAGGAAAGAAATAATTCACAAACTTAGAAACGAGATCTTCCCTCAGTATGGATAGAATGAGGGGGTTCCTTTTCAAGCCAAATCTGGGCGTTTCACCCTAGTGAAAATGGGAAAAGCAGCAACTTGATAGCTTCGTGTGGAATATTTTTGTATTTATTTTAGCGTAGAAGTGATTTGTTTAAACAAAGGAATATGAGCATGAGGGTTGTCCTTCTTAAAACATGAAAATTGACTCGAAGTTACTAATGGATGTAACCGCCTTTTAACTCAAAATTTTAGGCAAGTATAGCAGGCATAACAATGATCTCCGTAACCCTCAGTATGGGGCCTTGGTGCAATTCCCGACTTAGTACACGCGTATCCGCCATAGTGACAACGGGAGTCTCTACAATAGTTCGAATCTCGGGTTCGACTATTTGCTTGGAACGTCTACGATTACGTCGCTTCAGAATCGTGGAAGATTCAAGAATTAAATTCGATTGATTCGAATATTATAGTCTATATATGTGTAATTTATATACATTATAATATATATATATATATAATATATATATTATATATATTATATATATATTATATATATCCTGAAATACCAATAAGTAATTAATAATAGTATAGTGAGTATCCCGTTTGATATAAAAATTGCTTGGGGACAAACAATATTTTATCTCCCGGATGTCGTATTCCGACGAAGTGTGAATTGAAAACCTTGTTTTGGTTCGTGATCGCATGCTTGAATGATCAATATTTTGGATTTTGGATTCTAAACCTAATTACGCAAAGGGAAAACACAATAAAAGGCATGATAAACAAGAATTATAGGCACAATTAAATTTTAACGACAATTAAACACTTAACGATTAATTAACTACTAACGGTTTAACGGATAAACAAAAATCACCAAAATAAACTCTAAAAACTTAAAATGCAAATTTCTTAATCTAAAATGATAAAATTAATTTTTAGAAACAAAAAATATTTTTTTTTGTATTTTTATTATTTTTAAAACTAATTTTAAAGCTTTTTAAACTAAAAATTCAATTAAAAATATTAAACAAAAACTGAAAATTATAAAAAAAAATCAGAAAAGTTCTTAAACTAATAATAAAGGTTAAGGAAGAAAAATAGAATTCACAGCTTATTCCAATAAGCTGTAAAAATTCAAAAAGCTCAAAACTAAAACTGATTATTAATAATAAATGGTGCAAATGTCTTATGAAAAAAACCC
>BQNB010054872.1:5593-34258 GCA_026074375.1 Tanacetum coccineum | reverse complement strand
AATTATTGTACTAGACTAGATCTATCCGCTGCGTACTCGTAAGAGTTAATGGTTAACTTGATTGTTAAATTCCAACAATAACGACAAGAAAGCTACTTTGGCAGCTTCATCTTCTACATCTTTCAACGAGGTGCAAAACTCATCTCTAACATAAGTAATTCCATCAACAATGACCTTTTCTTTGAAGTGACGAATATGTGGTAGACCTTCCATCTCACATGCGTATACATGGGTTCTCATGTTCTTCTTTTGGAGGTAAATTTGGAGCATGTTTTTGTAAATATGCGATATTGTTTTGCTATATAAACCTAATATGGTGAATGGGGTGTGTATATAGTAGAAAAAGGTATGATGTGATTAATGGAGATGGGGTGGTGCGGATTGGGTCGTTGATGTCTGAGCGAACGGCGGGGATTGGAGTGTGTGATGCGAATCGCCCACATGTGGGACATTACTTGTCTTTGTATCTACATTGGTTTGGTAGTTGAGATATGAGAAACTCGAGTAATGTGGGACATTACTCGTCTCTGAATCGCCCACATGTGAGACATTACTTGTCTTTGTATCTACATTGGTTTGGTAGTTGAGATATGAGAAACTCGAGTAATGTGAGACATTACTCGTCTCTGTATACAACCTAGTATTAAAGTGTGAAGGTACTGCATTGGTTGGTAGTTGAGATATGAGAAATGGTGATTCTATAACCACACCCCGTGTGTCCTATACAAACACCCTTATGAAATAAAAAAGTACATACTGATTTGACAAAAGGACAATTACTTGTTTTTAGTGACAAAAGGACGACTTTTAAAAGGTTATGATATATGTAACCCTCATGAAAACACCATTTGTACCCCCGTTTTTTTTCGGGTTTTTTTTCGTATTTTATTTTTATAATTTTGTATATGTTATAAAACTGTGACACGGAAAAAACGGAACGAAAAATATAAAGTTTAACAGGTCAAAAGTATGAAACTGTCAAAAATTACGAAAGAGAAACTGATAAAAAACTGCGTTGCACTGTAAAAAGAATGGTACAAAAAGAATCTTTTGTACTTTTTGACACTATGCAGTGGGCCAGGGGGTACTAATAGGGGCACCCCTTTTAAAAAGAAAAAACTGATCCCACTTATTGTGGGTAATGAACCATTTTATTTAAATTAAATGTTGTATATTTTAAGTTTCATTCTAATGTTATTTTTTACTCCCTCCGTCCCATATTAAGTGTTCATTTTTGACTTTTAAAAGTCTTTTTTCTTCAACTTTGACCTTAATTATTTCTTGTTATGTTATATGATACTCAATGCAAAATATATGAATGGATAG
This sequence comes from Tanacetum coccineum, assembly GCA_026074375.1. NCBI lineage: Eukaryota > Viridiplantae > Streptophyta > Magnoliopsida > Asterales > Asteraceae > Tanacetum > Tanacetum coccineum. The sequence goes on along the minus strand of BQNB010054872.1, from coordinate 32,932 downwards.
AGTTTCGAATGTATTTTTCATTGGTATAATTTTCAGTAAGCATTATATAACATAAAGAAAAATATTTACGGTCAAAGTTTATGAAAAAAGAATTCAAAAAGTCAAAAATGGACACTTAATATGGGACGGAGGGAGTATTTATTTTTACATCATATTATATGTTACTTTTTGTTACATATTTACACTTTATTCAAATCAAATAATTTACAGCTTTTACTTTAGTCAAATCATATAATTTACAGTTATCAAATACACCGTTTAAGCTAAGAGTAATTATTTACTGTTTTCTTTTATGTTTATAAAAATAATTTAAAATAAGGGTAATATAGTAAACTTAAACAAATTTAATTATTATTTTTAAATATAAATAATTATTTTGGAACAAACCGAAAAAAAGATGAACAATAATTTTAAAACAGAGATAATATTACTACATACCATATCTCTCAAATAATAATAATTTAAAAAAAATCTTAGTTGGGTCCTTAAGACGTTTTATAAAAAGAATAAGAAGAATCTTATTGGATTTGTTGCCGTTCACCCTCTTTGGTATGTGGCAGGGACGGAACTTGACAAGTATTATTGGAGGGGTCAAACTATAATGTATTTGTTTTAGGGGGGCCAATTTACATTTTCTTTTAACATTTGTACTAATAATGCTTAGCACTACAAAGTATAAGGATTAAAAATACACTTGTGACTGAAAATTTTGGGGGGGCCGGAACCCCTCCCGGTCCCATTAAGTTCCGTCCTTGCATGTGAGAAAAAATAATATAAACTATTGCATAGAGGTGTTGGCATAACACTTTTTTGTAATACAAGGATGTTGCTATAGCATCACCTTATGAGAATCCAGAGTAATGTGTGACATGACTTGTCTTTGTATCCGTGTGATGTTAAAGTTAACCAAAATAATAAATTTATGGATCAAGAAATGGGTGGTTGAGAATATATTAAATTATTAATGAACGGAGAATCTTTTATATAATAAAAAAATTATACCATTTTAGAGTTTTCTATCAAATTAAATTTTAAAAGAAAAAAATTTGACCAATCAAGTTTCTTGATTTTGCCACATAAGCAAAATCGTGCGATCTGATTAGCAAATAAGAAGTCAAAATTGAATCAATTTGGTCAAAACTGAAAAATTTTGGTGGAAAAATCTAATAAAGAAAAAAATTCATAAAAATATACGTGTCAAATTTGTGAAAACAAAAACTTAAAAAAACGAGGTAATTAATAAACTTTAGTGGTTCAATTTTAAATAAATTATATGTAGTTAAGTGTAAATTTATAAATTTACAATTTTTATTATAACTTTAAAAAATAAATGTGGAAAACTAGAAAAGGGGTTGAATAGTTTACCGCTTTTTAAATTAATGTTATGCTTGTTTATAAAAATTTAGATTCGACTTTGTGTGATCTCAATATGTGCACAATATGAACAATACAAGTATGTAAGTAAATGACAAGTAAATATGAAAGACAAGAGATAAGAGTTAGAAGGATCAAACCACAACACAAGGATTTATAGTGGTTCGGTAACGAAACACCTCTTCGCCCTACTCCACTCCCCGAGCACCAAACTCGAGAGTTATCTTCACTATGTCAACAAACTCCCTTTAGGCGGAGAAAACCGTACACGACTTAGCTTACACCAATTTCCGACACTAAGTGAAATGTCGAGTTCTAATCCTAGCTAGAACCAATCTATCACAACACAAGACACCACGACAAATCACAACTTGGGTTCACTACACAACTTCTCTCTACTTCACAACTTATCTTCACTTCACGACTTCACTTTGCTTCACAACTTCACTTCACCAAGACACTACTACGATCACACCAATCTATCACTACTTACTAAGATCACCCCGATCTAACTATACTTACAATGATCACAACAATCTACTTATTGTACACAACAACGATACACACCTTCACAATATACACAAATGATTTACAAGATATAACACAACTACACAACTATACCAACTATACTATAACACTTCTTGATTTGATGATAAGAAGTATTCTTCTCTTGCACTTGAGGAATTATGACAAAAAGGGAAAGAAATATTAACAGGTTGCAACTTGTAGATCCTTGGTGTGGCATGGTACAGAGAAAATCTAAATTAAGGGGAAGTTTTGTTTCATTCAGGGAGATGATTACATCTCAACTACTTCCTTTGTAAGTCACGATCTCTCTATATAAAGAGATCATAGACACATAGTTTTAGCATCCAGAAAAGTGTGTGTGTACACTAGATCAATGTAGACGTCTAGTTTGTGTGGTGTAGCCTCAAGGTAATTAAGGTTTCCTTAATCCCTGTTACAGGTGGTAACCGATCTATACTGATCATATAGGTTTGAGGCTTGATGGAAATGTTTGGTAATAAAACCTTATTCAAATAACATTGATGTTCTGTATTTAATTCCGTTGTGCATATTGTTATTATTGTTATTGTTTAACTAGATATAAGTGTTCTAATCAACTGTGCTTAATCGGACTCTAAGGAGTTTATATCAGACTACCACAATGGTATCAGAGCCTGGTGGCTCATGATATCTAGGATCTTAAGGTTTTTTGGATTTCTTTTTTTTTTGGTAAAAAGGCGAATTTAATGAAACTAGGGTTTTCACAAATGCTAATTCGGTAAAAACAGAAAGGTTTTGAAGCTGCTGTACGTTTTGTTGATATATATTCAAAAGCTTTTGTATGTTTCATGATTAAAGCAGTAACAAAGAAGATCCTTGTCATCAACAACAGGTTTTTGAAGGTTAGGGTTTGAGGGTTTCTTGGTAATAATTCTTTACTGATATATTTTTCTACTGCTTGATTGTATTGCTACGAATATGAGTTACAATCAGCATATAACATGCGTTTGGAGAACAACGTGTGATACAATAAACCCTAAACTGAAGTTGATTTAAATCTTTGATGTGTGACTGTTTTAAATCACGTATACAAAGGTGTCTGATTAGTGTGTTTAAGAGATCATAATTCTTTATTCTGAACGGAGATCTTGGGTTTCACATTACACTACATAAATTTTTTTTTAAAACACTGTATGATTTAAAAGGGTTTTTGTATTAATTGTCGTGGTATGATGGAGATGTTAGGTTCTTCGTGATAAGGATTAGGTACAGGGTGATGTATCAGCAGTTGCGACAAGTGGTAAACAACAGGGAAGGAAAATTTGGGTTTTCTAGGTTTGTTTTCTCGTTTATGATGCTTTAGAGTAGAATGGTTTAGCGACAGCATGTACAGAAGGTGTTTGGTGATCGCTGTTTGGATTGCTTCAAGATTAGGCTGTTCACAGATGGTAAAGGTTGATTGTATGCTGATGTTGGATGTTCGTTGGTGGACCTTGTAACATAGAAGCAGATTTTGGATTTGTTTTGGTGGCTGAGTTTGAAGATAAGAAAATAAAGAGGCGTCTAATGTATGATGTATGTGCTTTAGGGTTACTCTATGACCTAATACTCTTATATCATAATCTAATATGGATTCGTGGGTCATGAATTGATGGACCTTAAAACTCAGACGTTGGGCTGGATGTTACATCCGGACGGAATGGGCTCTGTGGTAAAAGGGATATGATTCTCTACAAGCAGCAAGTATTGGTATGATATCATTAGCTGCTTAGTGTTTAATCTTATGACTAGGGTTTTGAAAAGACATAATGCTGCTAGTTTGTGTTTGTGTTTAACAGTAGTAAGTCTAAGATTAATACTGCCAAGTTTAAATGTTTATGCTGCTCGTCTACTTTGTACTTCTCATTTATGTTTCTACTGCCATTAGAGTTTGTGTTGCTTGTATTGAAAGAACAGTAGTAGAGTTAATGCTGCCAGGTTTGGTTCGTGTGTTTGTACTGCTAGTATTAAATGAGTTTGTGCTGCTAGCCTTGTCCATTATCGGACAACACATGCTGTTTGGATCTTGGACATATTGGTTTTAATAGAAAATGGCTCGTTTTGGATTTATTGAAGATGTGATTACGGAGACGATTATTTATCACTTATTTGAAGTTGAAGTGGAGTTTCACAGGTTTATGTTTTTATCATATCTCAAATGGGGATTAATTGTTTAGAGATAACTTAGTTCGTGCTTAGAAAACGATTGTGACGAAAGAATTGAAAAATCTAGGACAAAGGTGTGTGATTAATTTATGGTGCTCAGTGCTCACATTTGCTATCACTTTGGTTCTGTGTCTTATAAGAAGAGGAGGACTTTTGTCATAGAGGTTGCGATCTAATTATATTTACACAGATTTATTGATAAGTTGACGTCATGTGGACTATAAGTACAAGATATAAGAAATTAGTTTGGGTTAATTCCACTTCTGCAATCATGTTCGTTCATACATAGTTTTATTACATCAGTGATCATTAACTCATAGAGCTACCCAGAATTGAAGATTCAAGAAATGGTTAATATATGGATGTTTCAGGAGAAGCTTATTTCAAAAAAAATGTTTACCCATAGGATTTGTTATTACACCACTTGGAGTGAAAGGTTTCAGTATACTGTTAGTTATTATTAATACTGCTAGTTTATGTTTCTCTGTCTTAAATTCATTTTCTTATTATGCGTCATGGAGGGTAATTTTGAGACATGAAGAAGGCTGGTTTAGTGTGTGATATTGTTTGTATCGTGTCAGATCAAAAAGTTGCTTTTAACATTCATAAGTCCCTAATAGATTTATGAAAAAAAGGGAAAGAGAAATATTAAACAGGTTGCACCTTCGTAGATCCTTGGTGTGGATTGGTACAAGGAAATTAAATTTAAGGGAAGTTTTGTTTCAGTCAGGGAGATGATTACATCTCATGTTCAGAGGATGCTTTGATTTTAATGCTTTATGATGAAGTTCGTACAAGAAAATTGTTTATTTTGTCATCATCAATAGGGTAGATTGTTGGATTTTATCAGATTTGATGAGACAAAAGAAACAAGTAATGAAACAAAAGGATCAAAATCGTCATTAAAGAATTCTACAAGATGTAGGAGAAATATGAAGATTCTGGAAGATCTCCTTAAGAAGATAAAGATAACAGAAGATATTCCTTAATGTTTAAAAGATTTACTTGTTTATATCTTTATGTTAACTTCCTTTGTAAGTCATGATCTCTCTTTATAAAGAGATCATAGACACATAGTTTTAGCATCTAGAAAAGTGTGTATGTACACTGGATTAATGTAGACGTCTAGTTTGTGTGGTGTAGCCTCAAGGTAATTAAGGTTTCCTTAATCCCTGTTACAGGTGGTAACCGATCTATACTGATCATATATATTTGAGGCTTGGTGGAAACGTTTGGTAATAAAACATTGTTCAAATAACATTAATGTTCTTTATTTAATTTCGTTGTGCATATTGTTATCATTGTTATTGTTAATCCTAGATATAAGTTCTAATCAAACTGAGCTTAAAAGATCTAAGGAGTTATATCAGACTCCACAATTGGTATCAGAGCCTGGTGGCTCATGATATCTAGGATCTCAAGGTTTTTTGGATTTCTGTTTTTCGGTAAAAAAGCGAATTTGATGAAACTAGGGTTTTCACAAACCCTAATTCGGTAAAAACATAAAGGTTTTGAAGCTGTTGTACGTTTTGTTGATATATATTCAAAAGCTGTTGTATGTTTTGTGATTAAAGCAGTAACAAAGAAGATCCTTGGCATCAACATCATGTTTTTGAAGGTTAGGGTTTGAGGGTTTCTTGGTAATAATTCTTTATTGATATATTTTTCTACTGCTTGATTGTATTGCTGCGAATATGAGTTACAATCAGCATATAACCTGCGTTTGGAGAACAACCTGTGATACAATAAACCCTAAACTGAAGTTGATTTAAGTCTGTGATGTGTGACTGTTTTAAATCACGTATACAAAGGTGTCTGATTAGTGTGTTTAAGAGATCATAATTCTTTATTCTTGAACGAGATCTAGGGTTACCAATACCCTAACATAATTCATTTTTTAAAACATGTATGATTTAAAGGGTTTTTGTATTATTTGTCGTGGTATGATGGAGATGTTCAGGTTCTTCGTTGATAAGGATTAAGGTACAGGAGATGTATCAGCAGTTGCGACAAGCAGGTAAACAACAAGGGAAGAAAACTTAGGGTTTTCTAGTTTGTTTTCTGTTTATGCTGCTATAGAGAAGAATGGTTTAGCGACAGCATGTACAGAAGGTGTTTGGTGATCGCTGTTTGGATTGCTTCAAGATTAGGCTGTTCACAGATGGTAAAGGTTGATTGTATGCTGATGTTGGATGTTCGTTGGTGGACCTTGTAACATAGAAGCAGATTTTGGATTTGTTTTGGTGGCTGAGTTTGAAGAGAAGAAAAGAAAGAGGCGTCTGATGTATGATGTATGTGCTTTAGGGTTACTCTATGACCTAATACTCTTATATCATAATCTAATATGGATTCGTGGGTCATGAATTGATGGACCTTAAAACTCAGACGTTGGGCTGGATGTTACATAGGACGACATGGGCTGTGTAAAAGGGATATGATTCTCTACAAGCAGCAAGTATTGGTATGATATCATTAGCTGCTTAGTGTTTAATCTTATGACTAGGGTTTTGAAAAGACATAATGCTGCTGGTTTGTGTTTGTGTTTAACAGTAGTAAGTCTAAGATTAATACTGCCAAGTTTAAATGTTTATGCTGCTCGTCTACTTTGTACTTCTCATTTATGTTTCTACTGCCATTAGAGTTTGTGTTGCTCGTATTGAAAGAACAGTAGTAGAGTTAATGCTGCCAGGTTTGGTTCGTGTGTTTGTACTGCTGGTATTAAATGAGTTTGTGCTGCTAGCCTTGTCCATTATCGGACAACACACGTTGTTTGGATCTCGGACAGATTGGTTTTAATAGAAAATGGCTCATTTTAGATTTATTGAAGATGTGATTATGGAGACGATTATTTATCACTTATTTGAAGTTGAAGTGGAGTTTCACAGGTTTGTGTTTTATCATATCTCAAATGGCTTACAATGTTTAGAGATAACTTGTTCGTGCTTAGAAACGATGTGACGAAGACTTGAAAAATCTAGCAAAGGTGTGTGATCTAACTTATGGTGCTCAATGCTCACATTTGCTATCACTTTGGTTATGTGTCTTATAGAAGATGAGGATTTTGTCAAGAGGTTGCGATCTACTTATATTTCACAGATTTATTTATAAGTATGACGTCACGTGGATAGTACAAGATATAAGACATAAGTTTGGGTTATTCCACTTCAGCATCAAGTTCGTTATACTTAGTTTTCTTCATCAGTGATCATTACATAGAGCCTACAGAATTGAAGATTCAAGAAATGGTTAACATATGAGTTTCAGGAGAAGCTTATTGTCAAAAATGTTTAACCATCAGGATTTGTTCATACACCACTTGAGGTGAAAGGTTTCATTACTACTGTTATAACAACAGCTAGTTAATATGTTTACTACAACACACAGACATTTTACATAAAATGCTTCATGGCACGGGGGTATTTGAGGTTTGGAAGGTTGGATTAGTAGTTGTGGTATAAGTTTGTAGCTATATGATCCCAAGTTGCATATCTACCAGAAGACCTCCTATTTTGATAATTACAAAAAGGGGAAGAAGATATACAGGTTAATTGATTTGCAACTTATTAATGTGTGTGAAATGATACAACGGATATCTACTTAAAGAGGGGAAGTTTTGTTCATTCAGGGAGATGAATACATCTTAAACTTTAGGGGAAGCTTTGGCTTTAAGATGAAGTTCGTACAAGACATTGTTTGTTTTGCCATCATCAAAAAGGGTAAAGATTAATGGGATTCCTAGATTGATGAGATAAAATATATAAAAGAATGAACAAAAAAAGACTAAAATTGTTATAAAGAATTCTACAAGCTGGTGGAGAATATGAGATTCTGGAAGATCTTCTTTAAGAAGATAAATAATAGACATAAGAAATTCTCTAAATAATTTAAAAGATTACTTGTCGAATTGTTTATACTTTCCTGTTGTAAGTCCTTGATCTCTTCCATATAAAGAAGATCATAGATACATAGTTTATGTGTTAACACAGAAAAAGGTAGTCGACTAGTAAAGGTGTGAGTGGACCAGGCGAGAGTTCTCTAAGTAGAGAACGCCTAAAAGTTAAGTGTAGCCCCAAGAATCTTGATCCAGTTAGATTGGTAACCGTTCTGTAGAATTGATCATCTAGAATTAGGGCTTGATGGAAACGTATGGAATGAAAAACCTTATTGAATAACATTAATTGTACTTTATATTTCACTGTGCTTATTAATGCATGTATAAAAATATCCAAGTTGGGCTAAAACGATATTCTACCATCGGTACAGAGCATTGTTGTGAAGCTTTGAAAAAGAAGAATCCAACCAATTCATCAAGACTAAATTTTTTTAGTGACAAATTGAGGTAGGAACTAGCCAAAAACAATCTAACTACAAGACTACCTATTCTCAACCAGGAGACTATGATCTCTGGCTGATGAGGATAGAACAATATTTTCTTATGACTGATTACTCCCTATGGGAAGTAATCAAGAATGGGAACAAGTCCTGAAAAGACTTTTGGAACCTGTTAGAACATGTTTATGACCCACCACTGATTTTGATTATTTGGCTGAAGAAAACAGGGATAAAGAATGAAATAAAAAGTGCAAGAGCAACCATGATGCTAGTCAACTATTCCAAACAAAGACCAACTGAAAGTTCCACTCATATCAAAGATGCAAAGATGTAAAATTCCATAATGGAGTGTCTAAAGAGAAAAGGTATTGGAGGGAACAAGGAGTCCAAAAAATGTTCAGATGACACTTTTTAAACAACAATATTATAACAATACTGCAATTAAATACTGTGAATCAATAGAACAAACCTTGATAGGTATTACAAAAACTTATCAGTCATCTGTAGATCCAAGGATAAGTTATAAACCATGTAAGATACTAAACCTAAAGCTCTTGATAAGTCTTCCATCTGAAAGAAACTCATGCTTAATCTAGAGTGAATAATGTAGAAATAGAAACTAACAAGCCTTGGATTACTTGTATAATAACCTAAAATACAAAAAAACTTTTGAAATTACAGGTTCATCAACACAAGTCAAAATACACAAATGTGGCCAATGTCTCTAACATCACAAATAACACCGAACAACACTCACAAAAAGCAAGATGATCTTGCACATGGAGTTAGTACTACTCATCCAGTACTAACTCATACTCAAGGGTAATGGTGTTAACTTTTATATGTATAGATAATCTTTGTGATGCTGTAATTTGTGCTTTCCTTATAAGTCAACCCAACTCTCCTCAACTTTCTCAAAAAGATCTGGAACAACTTCATCCTGATGATCTGGAAGAAATAGATCTTCAATAGGAGATGGCCATGCTGACAATCAGAGCAAGAAGGTTTTATCAGAGAAACAGGGAAGAAAAAGCTGACATTAAATTAGTCAATGAGAAGGTTTAGTGACAAGTCAAGAAGTAGAAAGCTTCAACTGTCAAAAACATGACACATTGCAAGAAATGTAGGTTTCCAAGAAATCAGGATAGCAAAGGAAGAGAAAATAAAACAAAGAATATTGTAGTGGGAGAACTGCCTACTCAGAATGCCTTGATAGCTCAAGATAGAATTAGAGGATATGATTGGAGCTATCAAGCTGAAGAAGAGCAACCAACAAACCATGCATTGATGGCATTTACATCTTCAGGAAGCTCTTCTAGTTCAGATTCTGAGGTAGATTCTTGTTCTAAAACATGTGTAAAAGCTTATGCTTCTCTTAAAGAACAATATGATAATTTGTCTCTGTATAACAAAAAGTCATAATTTAACTTAGTATCTTAAAAAAGCAGGTTTTAGAATCAGTAGAAGCTAGACTAGCTCAACTATAAAGAACAATTGAGACTGTGTTTGAATAGAGCAAAATGTTTTTAAAAACTTGAAGTTAGACTAAATAGATAATGCCTTAAATTAAATACCAAATGAATTTGAAAAGATGAAAAAAAGACAGAGAACAAAGTTAAAACAAACATTAGAAAAAGTTTCAAATTCATCAAGTCTTTGAATAACATACTGGAAAGTAAGATAATTATAAGTCCTAAAACATGAGTAGGGCAAGATGCAGCTACTCAGCTTCCCTGCAGTAGAAAGTTTGTGTGAATTTACCTGATAATTCTGGGAATAGATAAGGGATATCATTCAGTTCCCCCACCTCTAACAGGAAATTTCATACCTTGCAAACCTGATCTAACTTTTATAGATGAAATTGTTAAAAGTGAAAATTTTGATGTTACTACTGTTATTACACCCTGCAATGTTAAGACAGTTGAAGATAAGGGTGTTTCAAACATAGTTGAATCTAATGCATAGGATGAACAACACTAGTGCTCCAATCATTGAGGAATGGAGAACCGTATGATGAAAGTGTGATAGATTATATTGTTAGAACCTAGCACAAAAAGATAAAATCTGTTAAAACGTATAGGGAACAAAGAAGGCTCCAAAACAAATACCTAGAGTAAACCACAGAAAATGGAACAATCGTATTCCCAAAGACTAGGAAGTGATTTTAAAATGACTAATAAAGCTTGTTATGTTTGTGGTAGTTTTGAGCATTTAAATTATGTATGTGATAAAAAGATTGAAAGGCCAATGTGGAACAACTCAAGAAGGGTGAATCACAAAAACTTTTCTAATAAATTGACTCACCCACACCCCAAAAGAAGTTTTGTTCCACAAACAGTTTTAACTAGTGGTTAGGAAACTTAGTACTACTGGCGGTGTAGTCAGTATAATACACTGTCAGACCATTTAATACTGCTTATTAACATAAATAAGTTAATTACCTGTCAGATCAGATAAATACCACTGCCTCAAAACACAATTGTGAACCATCCCTAGAACAAAAACAAATGTCAATCAAAAGAGGATATTCACAAAGTTTAAGGCCTTTTAACAGACATTTTGCAAACAAGAACAGTATTATCAACACAAATGATAATACTGCCTGGGTAAAAGATACTACTGCTAGGGATAGAGCAGTAGTAAGTGAAAATAAGGGAAAAAGGGCCAATGCTGTTAAGGCCTGAGCATGCTGGGTTTGGAAGGCCAAAAATGTGCATCAACTACATTTAAGAAATATTCTTACAATGATGCACGAGGCAGATCGAAGTCAATAATGGCTTGGATCCCCAAAAGAGTCTAAAGTCTCTTATTTTATATGCAGGGCAACCACAACAGAAGGAGTACAAAGAAAATGATTAATTGACAGTGGTTGTCAAACCACATGACAGAAAAAGTGCTAAATCATTGAGAATATGAAATTATGATGGTTGATTTGTTTCCTCTGTGATGGTAAAGGAAGAATTTTCTGAAAATATAAAAATAAAAAAAAAAAAAAGAAAGGGTAAAATTAAAAATAGGATCACTCAGGAATTTAGTATGATGTGTTTCTTTTTGTAAGAGAGCTTTTATAATATGATTCAGTGTGGCGCAAATCATGACAAAAAAACCATGTTTTCTTTTACTGACACTTGAGTGTCCTTGTCTTATCTTTCTAACTTTAATCTACTTGATGAAAGTCGATTAATGTGCTCGAGAGTTCCAAGAAAGGAAAACATTTTACAGGTTGACTTAAAGAGTGTTGTTCCTACTGGAAGGTTTACTTGTCTCATTGCTAAGGCTCAATTGATGAATCTAATACAAGGCATAGTAGGCATGGGCACATTAAATTTCAAATCAATGAATAAACTTGTGAAGGGAAAACTCTGTCAAAGGTTTTACCTTTAAGATTTTGAAAATGTATCATTCTTTTAGTGTTGGCCTGTCAGAAAGGAAAAGCAACACAAAGCATCCTATAAGACCAAGCTTGTGAACTCTATAGCAAACCCTTGATATGCTATCATAGTACTTATTTGGTCCTACAAATTTAAATTTTAATGAGAAAACTTATTACCATTTGTCACTAATGACTTTAGTAGATTTTCTTTGGGAATTCTTATGGCCACTAAAGATGAGACTAGTGGATCTAAATACCTTCATAACAGAAATAGAAAATCAACTAATCATAAAAGTAAAAGTTATCAGAGTGACAATGGAACTGAGTTTAGAATAGTATAATGAAACCTAGTTTTTGTGAAATGAAGGGTATTAAGAAGGGATATTTTCAGTGTGGCTAGGAACTGCCTTAGCAAATGGTGTAGGCTGAGAGAAGAATAGAACACTAATATGAGGCTGCAAGAACTATGTAGTAGACTCTAAGTTGCCACCACCTTTTTTGGGCTAAAAACAAGCTGCTATGATGCTAAATAGGGTCTTAGTCCCATTTAAGCCTGTCATAACAAGACACCCTTATGAACTCATTCGTAGAAGACCTCACTTGATAGATTTCATGAAAACCTTTTGGTGTCCTGTTACCATCTTAAATACTAGGGATCATCTACGGCAAGTGGATGGATAAAGCTGATGAGAAAGTTTGTTAGGTATACTTGGTTAGTAAAGCTATGAGAGTTAATTAACATAGGACACAGATAGATGAAGAGTCCTTAACATTAGAATTTCTTAAAAATACACCTAAGTTATAAAGGAAATGGTCCAGACTGGCTTTTTGATATTGATTCTTTGACAATATCTATGAATTATGTGCCAGTTGCTACAGGGAACAAAACTAATGGTATTGCAGGAACCAAAGATAACACTGCTGCAGGTCAAGCTAAAAAAGAAAAAGAACCTGCACAAGAATACATCCTGATACTTATATGTATAACTAATCCATCAATATCTCAAGGTCCTAAAGATAGAGAAAGGGATACTGGAATGAAGCCTACAGAAGTAGATGAAAATGAAGCATCAGATATAAGTGAGAAGGATGATGAAGTAACAAGAAGTGAGTCAGAAAGGCTAAATCAAAGGGAAATGCAGACTGAAAACACTAACAGTACCAATGGTATTAATACTGTTATACACTTGTTAGTACTGCTGACAACAGTTGATACAGTATGTTAGCTATCACCACCATAATACAGTTTGGACCTTTCTGAGGTAGTACTGCCTAATAGCATTGTGAAAAAACATACTTTTAAAAGATTCTCTCCTTTCAAAAATCATTTTTCCTTCCACTGTTCCAAATATAACTTCAATGATAATACTAGCATCTTTGGGAAATGCTTATAATGATGAAGATGTTGAAGAAGAGGTTTGGATATAAACAATGTCAATTCATCTTATACAGTCCCTGATACTTCTTTCACCAAATTTCACAAAGATCATCCTGAAGATCAAGTGATTGGAAGTTTAAAAACTCCTGTACAAACAAGACACATGACCAAGACAAATGAAGAACATGGTTTGATCTCCTTAGTTCACCAACTTAGGAGAACAAATCACAAGGATTTTCAAAATTGTTTGTTTGCCTGTTTCTTATCTCAAAAGGAACCCAAAAAAGGTGCTCCAAGCCCTAGGAAATCCAAGCTGGGTGGAAGCAATGCAGAATGAGCTTCTACAATTTAAACTGCTAAAAGTTTGGACCTTAGTTGACTTACCAAGAGACAAGTGGGCAATTGGTACTAAATGGGTTTTCAGAAACAAAAGGATGTAGAAGTAGAGCATAGAGGTAAAGGAACAAATCTAGAACTGGTTTGCTCTAGGGTCATACTCCAAGAGGAAAGGTATAGTGAATTATGAATGAAGAGTTGCAACCCAGTTGCAAGGATTGAAGCCATAAGATTATTTCTGGCTTATGCTTCCTTCAAAGATTTTGTAGTCTACCAAATGGATGTGAAGAGTGCTTTCTTATATGGAAAGATAGAAGAAGCTAAGAATGTGGATGCACACTTATATAGATCAATAATGGATCATTGATGTACTTAACAGCTTCTAGACCAGACATAATGTTTGCTGTTTGTGCTTGTGCAAGGTTCCAAGTTACTCCAAAGATTTCACACCTTTATGTTGTGAAGAGGATCTTTAGGTACTTAAAAGGGCAACCTAAATTGGGCCTTTGGAATCCTAGAGATCCACCTTTTCACTTGGAAGCCTTTTCTGATAGTGACTATGCTAGAGCTAGTCTTGACAGGAAATCCACAACAGGAGGTTGTCAATTTCTTGGCAAGAGATTGATTTCATAGCAATGTAAGAAGCAGACTATAGTAGCCAACTCAACAACTGAAGCACAATATGTTTGCTGGCTGCTAATATGGTGTGGACAAGTGTTTTAAGATCTAAAATTTAGATGCTTGACTATGGATACAATCTCATGAACACCAACTCTACCTTGATTAATGATGCATATGTATTAGTGAAGATCTAGTTATTTCACTTAAAAAGAAAACTTCCAAAACCAAGCATATAAGATAAGGCACCATTTTATCAGAGATCTTATGAGAATAAATTTTGATACCAGTGATCAGATTCACACAGACCAAAATGATGCTGATCTTCTCCACCAAAGCTTATTGATTTAGTAGTTTAACATTGCTAATTGCTAGCCTTAGATTACTAAATCTCTGAGACTTAACAGTTTTTAATTTATTCATGGTTTTATGCATAAATAGAAATCCTCTTGAAATTCTCACATGTCATCTAGTCTTTTCTAGTGTGCTTGTGATAAAAAGAGGCGTGCTTGTAAATTATTGAAGACAGAGTTAAAAAACTGATAAGGAAAAATGTTAATACTTTGCTAAGTATAATTAGTACTGGCTAGTTTTAAACTTTAAAACTGTTAGACATAATTAAAACAGCTAAACAAGAAAATAACTTAGAATGTGTAATTGTTTGGAATTGGACCAAAACATTTTGCAGTGGTGAGCATATTGATTATCAGGTATTAAGATTTATAGGGGATTCTTCCAGTTGTCAATATGCAATCAAGAAGTGATGAAAAGAACATGTGACATCAAAACACAAGTGTGTAATGAATAAAACCCCATCAAATAAAAAGAGTCCGGGACACAAAAATTCCTCAATCAAGTGACCCCTAAGAAAGGTTGGTGAAGATCACTGTCCATAAAGAGTTGGGTTACAGAATGGAAAAGGGCTGCCACTACTCTTCTTAGCTCTGAAGCATAGAAGAGCAGGACAGAGGCAACATAAAATTAATACCCAATCCATGGAAATACTTAATGGATCACTCCTTAGTGGAATTTTAATTCAGTAGTGGTCCTCACGTGCTAAGATCCCATAATGGGAGATGTAAGAACTCAAACTAGGTTTGAGACTACATCTAAATAGTCCAATGATCCACCTCTCTCAAAAGTTAACACATTTAGAAGTGGGGAAGACAGTATGAAAATTTTGGAATTGATGGCAATTGTACACAAATGTCTGCATTAGTGAGCTCAAAAGAATAGAGAGATATGTGATTTAAAAACAGAAATAGTGTTTCAGTGAGCCAAAAGAAATAAGAGATTAAGTGAGCTTAAAAATAGAAAGAGAGATGTGTGCATAAAAATAGAAATGAGTGATTATGTGAGCAAAAAGAATTGAGAGATACTGTGAGCATAAAAACAGAAACAGAGTTTGTGAGAATCAAATTTGATGATTAAAGTTCTTTTTGGAATAAAGTTGAAGCTTAATAAATGCTGGTAGCTCAAACTTACTACTGTTAGTCTCGAAGTTAATACTGGTAATACAACTTAATTCTTCTAAGCTAAAGTTTTTACTGCTGGTATATCATTTTAATGCTGTAAGGCTAAATATTAGATGCTGCAAGTATTTGTTTATGCTGCAAGGTTTAAGTTAATGCTGATAGGCATCAATTACTGCTGCTAGTTCAAGTTCCTGCTGCTGAGGGTGATTTTATAAATACTTTGATTCAGGGTTTCATGTGATTCTTTATTCGATTTCAATCATTCAAACATACTCTAAACATAAACCCTAACTTAATTTCATCTTTGATCATCAAAATCATCATAATGTTGAGGCCTAAGTTTGCTAAAACGCACAATGTGGTCGTGGTTTTGGAAAAACCTACAGAAAGTGATGGGTGTTGCAAGATTATTTGATTTTCTGAAGCAAATTCTGTTTAGTTATAGCTTTAATAGTTAATCCAATCTTCTAGACATCTGTATATAACAGTTTTGTGGAATACAACACAAGTCAAGACGGTTTAATGGAGTGTGGTCAGTTACAAGCCTAATGACAAAGAAGAAGTAATCATCACGTAGGCAAGTATTATGAATGATCTATACTTAGTAAGAAGATGTGAGAAGGTACTGTTGTTTGCCAAATACTATAATTATTGAAGGAACTGCCAAAATGGGGTAGAAAAAACCTTCTCAAAAAGCTACTATTTTATAAAGCTTACTTTTCTCCGCAATGTAAGTCATGAATCCTACCATTACACAAGCCTTAGTGCCAAGACCACAGCCTGGAATGAATTCAGTAGTACAATGGCTTCCTTGATCATATGCTTAGCAACAAATAGAAAATTCAACCTATCTATGTATATTTTTGATGCTATGGTTAAACACTTAGATGGAGGGGTTAAATTCCTGATGTATCCTTGCTTTCTACAAGTTTTCATTAACCAACAGCTTGGAGACATGTCACATCACAAGAAGACTTTTGTTAATCCCTTCCACAAATAGAAAATCTTTGCTAACGTGAGAAGAGAAGGAAAGGATTTCTCTGGTGAGTTACACCTCTGCTTGATAGTATTCTGGTTGAAGCTTCTGAAGAAGTGGGTGAGGATTCAATTCCTCGAACTGATTCCACTCAGATACCCATTATTAATCAACCATCTACATTCTCTCAACCCAAGAAGAAACAAAAGTCAAGTAGGAAACAGAGGAAGGAGGCAGAGGTTGCTAATGATGAGATAGAGCAGGAGGAAAATATACCTATACCTTCCAATGATCCACTACCCAGTGGTGAGGATAGTATGCAACTTAATGATTTGATGGTTTTATGTACCTAATTGCAAAAACAGGTTCTTGACTTGGAGAAGGCTAAATCTGATCAGGCTATTAAGATTGCTAGTCTCAAGAAGAGGGTTGATAAGCTTAAAAAGAGGAGACAGTTAAGAACCACAGGGCTTAAAATATTTAAGAAACTTGGTACAGCCAGAAGAGTTAAATCCTATAATGCTAGTTTGGGTGCTCAGGAGGATGCATCCAAACATAGGAGGAGTATTAAGGATATTAATGTCATATGCTGAGTCACCTAGTTATGAAAAACTTAAGAACATACAAAATGAAGACCAGATGTTTGATATAAGTAATTGGATGCATGAGAGGTGTTTTTGTGTATGTTACTACTAGTGAGAAAGATGAGTAGAGTACAAAGCTTGATGATAGTACTGCTGGTGAAGCAGTTACTACAAGCTAGTGTTGAAGATGAGTGGTTTGCTCCTGACAATTAAAGATTCTTAAGCTGTATACGAGGAGTATACCACAGCTACTCTGAAGATCGATTGAAATTAACTTTGGCTCAAACACTTATTGAAATCAAAGCAGCTAAACCTAAAGTTGTTATTACTACTGCTACAACAACAACTACTACAAGTCCCAAGGCTAGAGGGGTTGTAGTACAGGAGCCAAGTGAATTCAGAACTTCATCAGTAGCACAACCTTCAATGAGTAAAGACAAAGGCAAAGCAATCATGATTAAGCCTGAAGTTGTCCTTTAAAAAGAAAAGATCAAGTTTTGCATCTTGAAGAGCAATTGGCAAGAGATGTTCAAGCTCCAGATGAGGCTGAACTTATAGAAAAAGAAAAGCTTGCAATAAAACAAGAAGAAGAAGCCAATATACTTTGATTGGAGTTCATGAGACTAATACACAACTATGAGGGAGGCATATTTTGAAAGTTTGAACTCAGAAACAACAAACAGAAGAACAAGGAGAAATATCTATTGAAGAAAGAATCCGACTGTTTGAATAACTTATGAAACAAAACAAAAAAACACTTGCAATTGCTTAGAGCTGTAGGAGAGAGAAGAAAGCCACCAAACCAAACTCAAAGAGGAATCAAAATGTCTACCTATCTTAAAACATAGGTAGATAACAAGCATAAAAAAACGAAAAAATCCAGTTGAAGAGCAAGAGCTTTAAAGAAAATTTCAGAATATGTTGCTAATGATATGAGGAGAGTGAATACTTTATACCTATGGAATCTTAGGGTTAAAGTAAGAAGGAAATAGAAGAAAGTTCCAAAGGAACAAGGATAACTAGATATCTGACAGTTTAAAAGAAAGCAGAAGTTAGTAGAGGAAGAAAAACTAAAAGCAGCAAAAAGAAGATGCTTGGAAGGAAAATAGCAGGGAAAGAACAACAACAAGAATCTTCAAAGAAACAAAGACTGTAGGAAGATAAAGAGTCAGATGAAGTTGAAGAAATTGAAGAAGATGATGAAGATGTCTTGAAAAAGTATTTGGTAATTAAAAAGGATGATGATATAGCAATTGATGTTATACCATTTGCTACTAGATTACCAGTGATTGTTGACTACAAGCTGCATAAAGAAGGATTGATGGCACATTATGAATTGATAAGAGCAGATGGAACTTCCAAGAGATATACTTCAATGATAAGACTACTTCAGGGTATTGACAGAGAAGATTTGTAGACTCTTTGGAAGCTAGTCAAAACAAAGCATGGTGATATAAGGCCTAAAGATGACATGAGGTAGTATTAATGGGAAGATTGAAGGTTATGTTTTAACGCAGACCATAAAGAGTGATGTATGGAGAAATCGCAAGGAACAAGGTGAAAATTTAGAAGCTACACGAGTATTGTATTCATGTGGAGTTCACTTGTAAGGTTTGGAAATGTTCACATCTTTATGTTGAAAAGAGATACCCCCTCACACCAATAACAATCACCAATATGCTAAACAACAAACTTCAGTCTGATTATTTGAATGAGATGTGTTATCAACTTCTTAAGCTTATGGAAACGCAGCAACAGGGTTGATAAAAGGTTTGAATGCATCCTTTTGGAGTATGATGAAGAATTTTTGATAAAGAAACTTAAATATTCAGAAGCTGAACATCAAGTTTAAAGGAGGATTGTTGGGACTTAAAAAACTTCAAGGACACTTAAGGTTACTACTGCTCAGGTACATAATGGAAATTAATACAAGATAGTTAGTACTGGTAAGTATAATGTTACCACTGGCTAGTTATCTACATGAATAGAAAAATATATAGTTCTAATTAGTATGGAGTTACTACTGACATAGAAGAATAAGACTTCTGCTCAGAAGTTGAATACTAAAACTTGCTATGTTATATTAATGCAGCTAGTTACAAAAGATACTACTATTAGTGTAACTATAGTACTCAGCTAAGAGTAGATTTTACAATTCTGTTAGCTAGAAAGGAGTTAGTACTGCTAGTACTTACTACTGCTTATGCTAAGTTAGTGCTGCTGGTTATAAGGATACAACTGCAGCTGACTTACAACTGTTTGAAGACTTACTACTGTCAAGAAGATAAAGACAGAGTAAAGAGATAAAGTTTGAGTAGAGAACAAGAATACTTACGAAGATAAGTATTAAAGTTATATTTGTAAAAGATATGTATAACTTATTTGAGTAGGAATATTGTGTGTAATTATAGAAAAGAATATGATTTGTTTATGAAGGTATTGCAAACCTTGTAGGACTCCTAGGTGTATAAAAGGAGGTCCCTAGGGATAGAATGAGACATCATATTATAATATCTCATAAGCATTATTCCATAGAATTCGTAGTCTTTCAAGGTTGTAAACCCTATACTAAGTTTAGAGTGACCGTATTCATATATTGAAGCGTGTTGTGTTAAATCTTTTAATGTCAATCATAATTCACTGTTTGATTAAAATACTTCTTATTGATAACTAGATCCGTATAGCTTATATCATTCAAATCAAAGTTCATTCTTAGTATTTTGGATTATCCAAGGTACAAAACCTTACAAGCTAAGGGTTAAGATCAATTCATTGGGATCAACACCTTTAGGGAAAGAACATGATTTAAGTCTTGCATATTGAGATACGTGAACCTGTGAAAAAGGCGCTTTTAAAATTATGGTTAATTGATTGTTTCTAAGATAACTCGACCTATTAAAAAAATCCCACTCATAGGAGCTTTGATGATTACAAGTGGGAATTCAATTTAGAAATCGATAAGTTAGCAGATGAGTACGAACTTGGTATAGAGAAGAAGGGACACATTCTAGATCACATCTGGGAATATTGTAACCAAGTGCATAATAAAAATTACGAATGGCACAACTATGAGTTCGAAAACGAAGAATGTGAGGATATAGGAATAAAGGATAAAGAGTATCATCCACTAGAAGTACAAGTAGAAACATTTGAAGTCAATAAATACTCATTTAATGGTGGACAAAGTTTTATCTGCGTTACTAAAGACTTGGATAATGCTTTACCTCTCGAGAGAAAGAACATATCTAAGTTTAAAGAGATGATCCGAAATGAAGTAGAGCAACAAAACGGAAATGGTGGATGAGCTAACTTAAAGACTCGTTAAAAAACAAAAGTGCTTGTCAGGATACAACTCGTCCTTTATTAATGAAATTTCATTTTGCATTTAGTCGGTTGGCATGTTTTTTCTTTGTTTTGTTAGCATAATCCCAGAAGATAGGAGGCAATAACGAGACTATGGCTTCGACTCATAATCATATGGTAACGTGCTGAATCTACAGCAGTTTACGGTGTAACATCTAAAGTTCACGCCGGGTAACACTATCGTTATGACGTAATCCAATTTATGTTACGCGCAACAACTTAAAAACTTCAAATTTTTACCACTGATACGACGTAACTACCGAGGTTACGCCGTAACCCACATTCCGAATACATAAAAATTTTAAGTTTTAAACATGTCTAAACCTTGTATACATAAATGGACTTTGTGGGTATGTTCTTTGGAAGCCCTCACGAGACTAAACTCGTCCACTTGGGCCACCAAGTGGTTTAAAAGGCTTGTTGCATATGCTAAAATACTAGACGCCTACCCCTCTTTATATACTAGAGGGGTTAGGGTTTACAAGACAAGATAAGATCAATTAAAATTAGAAAAGTATAAATCAGTATTAAATACTATTTGACTAATCTTCAATCAGCATTAATGTTATTCCAGCTTTGTCTTGTAGGTCCTCCATCTTTAATATGTTTTGTGATAATCAACTCAAAGTATAATTCCCAACATTTCATTTCCTTAATGTACAATAGGGACATTGTACAAATCAAGTGGGGGGATGGGAGTAGAATTAATACTTGACGTATGTTTTGCCTTCGATTTCCTAGTTTTCTTTGAAAATTATGCCAATTTTAAAATTTTTGACAATTTTTTCTTAAATAGCTAGAATTAATTTTTGCCGAATGCACATTACCCTTTATTATTACTTGGTGAGATTTAAGCCTAATATTCCGTTTCCATCATATTATTCAAAAATCCACTAAAATATTGAGTGTGCCGGTAGTATTGTAGACTTTAGAACTTGGCATGCACATCATTTCGAGACCTAATTGATTAGTAGGAATCGATATTTTAAGAAGGCAACACTTAGGAAATCAACCAAATAGCCTATATGTGTGCATTTATCGACTTGTTACACTGACTTGTCGACCTCCCGTGATAAACCCTTTTGTTGTACTCATTATTAGTGCAAGATACCCCTAGATCACCCATGTTGAGCCAATCTATGTTTTCACCCAATATTATATGTTTCGTTACACCATTTCACCTTAGCCTACCCTGTAGTCTTTATTTTCTTTGTGTTGAAATCTCTAGCTACTCAAGTCTATGGTTCGGGGGAATGGGAACGAAAATTATATGCATTCGTGGAAGACTAATCAGTTATAATCTATAAAGACCCCCCTATATCACTACTTTCGATGTTATTTATCTCAAGTGGGGGGATGTGCGTATAATATCGGGTGTTGCAGGGGTAATAATTAAAGATATAAACTCCTATAGCATTTGCATATTTATCGTAAATAAAGAAAAGATGGTGCAACAAAAAGCCACTCATGTGCTAAAAATGTAAAGATGGTGCAAAATAAAATATATATATATAAACAAATGGAGCTAGTAGCCCATTATTGCACCAAGACATCTCAATTATGAAGAATGGAGCTAGTAGCCCATTATTACACCAAGTCATCCTAATACTTATGAAGAATGGAGCTAGTAGCCCATTATTATATTAAAAATCATTAAATGTGTATCCCATGTCTATCCTAAACCTTTATCATCTTTTAAAACCATATTACCTTTGTTGCCTTCAAGAATTATTTAGACCCTAATTTTAACTGGTGCAGATTTGTGTACTTTCCAAGCTTATGATAGAATACATGCTATGACTATGCAATTGAGCGAACACCCCAAAAATAAAACACTTAGACTAGTGGAGAGTTGAGTGACTTTTTATCCCCTTTTCGTGAGGTGTTCGGCTTTGATGTTTTCTGGCATAAGAGTTTTATAGATTCATTTCTTGAAGTTATTCTCGAGAATTTTTTTTATGAAATATTCTAACAAGTTCTACTTGAGGGCAAGCGGAAGTCAAGTGGGGGGATATTTGATAACATCAAATATCTAATACTTTTTAGTAGCAAAATACCCCCTATATTACCTGCAAATGTTTCACTAATACTCGAAAACGAGATATTTTCTATCATTTTAGAGTTTTCAGGTGAAATGCAGAAAAGTGACAAGAAACAAGGGAAAGAAGACTCAAAGTGTAAATATTTGAAGATTGTTACGGCGTAACACCATATCTAGTTACGCCGTAAACAAGTATTTGGAAGGAAATCTTACCCAAGATAGGGTTACGGCGTAACACCCCTCATGGTTACGCCATAACCATGAAAATCCACAAATATAGAAGGAAGATCACGTACATATGGAAATTATTTGAAGGTTACGGCGTAAAACCATATCTGGTTACGCCGTAACAATTGTTTATATATAAAATGTCGTGTATGATGGTTATAGCGCAACACCTTTATCAATTATGCCTATAACACCCCGTGTTTTAGGGTCATTGACGCCGTCAATAAATCCACAATGTATCTTTTGTATTGTACGCGTTTGTTTTAAATCGTATTCGTTAAGTTAAATCGCGTAAGCTAAAAATTATTGTTCAATGTAAACGGGCATCAAACAATTAAATGTTTACATCAAGCAAGGGTTAATTAATTATTTTGAGGATAATTATTAACTTTGTTCATTTTATTTTTATTGGTTGCGTAAAGTGATTACGTTTCGCAATAAAATACGTTTAGGCATAACCGGAACCACCAAAATTTTTCTACGCTTCAACAAATACCCACATTTATACCCAATACCCAAAATTTACAAAATAACATCACATATATACATACAAAACCGGACATAGGTGGAAGTATACAAAGAAATATCACCAAAAATTTACCACATGGTCTTATGTACATCTCTACACCTTAAATGAAGCCATACTTCCCATACTTCCCATACTTATGACCAACTATTTCCCTAAATCACTCATCTTGTCTTGTATAGTGTTTTTGATTAGCTCTTATATCATATATACTTGCAACTACTTGAGATAAAAACATACAAGTCTTTCTTTAACCAAAAATCAAACAAACTTTTGGGACTGATTCGGATATGCAGGAGGAAGTATTGGATAGACTTAAATATGCCACGATTAAGTCTATCGACCTTAGAAACCACTAATGAAACCATAGTTTAGCATTGCACAGGAAAGAGTTTTCATAACAATAGTAATGAAGTAACTAGGTTAGCACATTTTCTCTCTTGATATTTCCAACTCTTTTAATTTTTAGTTATTTATTTTATTGTTATTTTTAATTCCTTTCAATTCAAATCAAAAACCATTTTCAAAACATGACATTTCAAATTATAACTTAGCTCTTTGGACGCCCTCGGATTTACCATTCTATACTACCCACGATCAGGTTCTCTGCCCGTTAGCGCGTGGTTAGGTAGATCAAATTTTATAAATTTAAAACTGGGTAAAAATATATTTTAAAATAAAATACGCATCAAAGTGGTGGTATGCATTTGGAGGGAATCTATTGGAAGAGAATGGTTTGGAAAAGGAATGAATTTGAATTAGTTTAGGAATTTCCAAAATATGTTTGAGCTTTCTGGGTAAGGATAGACGAGGCTAGATAAAAGAGAGTCAAAAAGGAGAAAGAAACAGTAAAACCCATGAACTAGGTGGCCAGTCCCCTTAATTAGGGTGTCGGCCCCCTTATCTTTAAGGGGACAGCCCTTATGAATTAAGGGGCCACATATCTGGTGATTTTTAAACGACCAAAAATTTGATTTTTGTAAAATTTTTGTGAGAAAGGTTTTGTTTTGGTGGTCAATTTACAGCAAGTCCTATGTGAACATTTATATGCATGGAACCAAGTATATCATGTATATTTGCAATAATTAATAAACATGAGATAAAATAAACATTAAGAACATACTAATAGCACATAATGATTAAATGTTATAAGCAAGCCAAATAAGTTCACATACTTCTGACTAAATCGGGCTGTCATCACACAATTAATTAAACATAAACATAAGTTCACACAAGGTCCTAAACCAACTATTCTACCAAGCTAGTCACCACTCAACATCTTCACTTTTTTTCTTGCCGAAGACTCCTCGTAATGCCTTGCCAAATGACTTGAATCCACCTCTAACCTCTTTATGGATTTCTTGCGTTTGATTAAGCAATTCGGTTTGTCGCTCGAAAAGAAGATCATCATCTTGTTCAGAAGAAGTAGGAATGTCGTATCGTTGGTAATTAAGGGGTTTGAGAGAGTTTAGGTAGGAGGTAGGAGATGGGGCACTAGCACGAGAAGCACCATCATCCTCATGATCATCTCCTTGGTGAGATGAAGATCCATAGTTATGATGTGCAGATGTTGACGAGACAGAGTGATGCTTTTCCTAAATACAGATCTATTGGGGTTTCGGGTTAGTTTTTTAGAGCGATGTGGGACGCTATGACTCGGATCAACGACATTGTAAAGGCCATTGTCAAGATTGAGGATAATGTTCTATGACGTGCGATAGAGACGAGGTCAAAGAACATGCCGGGTAAAGAAGATGGCATAGAAGTTAGCTACGAGCACATTCGATTCGTTTGACAAAGAAATAAGCAAGATTATATTATTCTTCGGAAATAATATAATACAACATGTGAGCGAGACTAGCCGGGAGATAGTCCCGGTGGCCTCCTAGTCTGAACACATTCTCACGAATGAGTTCTTCCCAACGCTTCATGTCTTGACTTAATTCTTTGGTAAGAATTTGATTAGGAGTGAGAACGACATTTTGACTTTTCGTGGTGCGGTTGGAGTTGCTTGTGCACTTTCAATTCTTTTGACAAAGAAATAGGCAAGATTATATTATTGCTCGGCTAGAATACACTATAATATATGAGCAAGGCAAGCTGGGAGATGGTCCTGATGTCCTCCTAATCCAAACACATTTTCATAAATGAGTTCGTTCCATCTCTTCAAATCACGTCTAAGCTCTTTGGTTAGAACATGATTAGGTTAAAGAATGACGTTTTTGTTTTTGATTTTGCGATTAGAGTCAACAAGTTGAAATTGAAGCAATTGATGAATTTCTTTAGGAGTAGGAAGATCGGTATGATATGGTCCTTCAATGTCTTAGGAGTATGCAAGAGCACCAAGATCTCATTTGTTTGTGAAGACGACTTGGCCATCGAATGGAATTATGACAATTTAACTGAATTGTTGGAGAGAAAGAGTGATGAATTCGTTTTGAATCATGAAGGAGATAAGAATGATGCCCAAGTCATCTTTTTGAAGAGTGACTTGACTATAAAAGTCCAGAATAAAGCGAGGGACAATTTGGCTCATTAATTTCGTAGAGACAATTGAGACGTATGTTAGTGAAACACCGATCGATGTGATCAGATGTGTAGTAAAGTTGATCAACAACTCTACCCTCATGAATACATCGATCTTCGATAGGTTTGTAGAAACATGCGATAGAAGGAGAGATACCGAGTGTTTGAGATACTTTGAGAATATAAGAACGAGTAAGAGAGGTATCACCAATTGTTGCTCGAGGCATGTTTGTCACCTAAACAAGATAACAACTAAATAAATTATTAAAAAAATAATAATCAAATAAAGTTTTGAAAAACAACAAATGTGAGACACTGATTACTTCGACTCTAAAAATAAAAACCTAAAAAGTAATTCATATGTTCCTTAATTTATTTTTCACTTAATCTAAGGTGTCGAAGAATATATATTAGTTATATATTTCAACATCTAGAAAATGATCCAAACATTCCCTAATCAATACAAGACTTGCCTAAAATTGTCGAAAGATATACGTTAAGTTGTAAATTTAGTTGACAGATATTAGTTCATCATCTTTTGACTTGGTGAGAGTTAAATGGTGTTTGTTTTGACTCAACATTATGTTTTAAAACGTAAAACCAAACGCCCCTTTATTTTATATATTTTACAAAATGTATCAAAATATATATGAATTATATATCTTGATGACTTGTACAAGTTAGTTATGTGTTTATACAAGTGACAAAAATATAGTGATGGTCATTCCGACTCTAAAAATCGATCCTAAGAAACGAACCAAACACCCCTTTATTTTTATAAGACTTTATTCATTGATTCGAAAAATAAATATTTAGATATGTATGTTTCGATAGACAATGTATAATTATTTTAACATGTTTTTAGCATGAATCAACAATGTATAAATTTATGTTTTGAAATTTCTTAGTTTAAAAAATAATTGAAAAATTATGTATATATTTTTTAACAAATTTTCGAACCAAAAAAAATTGTGACTCAATCCTAATGTTTTGAACTCCTATTATTACGGGAATCATTGTAGTTATGAATTTCCTAGACCTAATCGGAAAAAAATAAAAAAATATGAAGAACACTAAATTTTGATTTAGAGCAAAATTAGATGAAATTGAAAAGAAAAAGTATAAAAAATCTTACAATACGTGTTGTTAATCGAGTTGTAGGTGATTGCCCCTTGCGAAATTAGATGAATTTTGAGTTTAGGAATTGGATTTTATGTTTTTTAGTGTGTGTGTTCGTCACACAGTAGTAGGAAGAAGCGATTTTGCAGAAATGGTGTGTTTGGCAATTGGTTTTGCAGAAAAAGGGTTGTTTGGCGAATTTAATGGCCGATCCCCTTAATTATTAAGGGGGGCGCCCACTTTAACACGGCCGGTCCCCTTAATTTTAAGGGGGCCGCCTATCTGAGAATTTTTTTTGTTTTTCGATTTTGACTAGTTTTGTAAATGTACAATTATTAAAATACGTCGGGAGCCACTAGCAATATTATTTTAGATAAT